>CAUYRH010044290.1:0-36864 GCA_963574655.1 Perodicticus potto
TTTTTTGAGACAGAGCCTCAAGCTGTCACCCTGGATAGAGTGCCGTGGCATCACAGCTCACAGCAACCTCCAATTCCTGGGCTCAAGCGAGTCTCCTGCCTCTGTCTCCCAAGTAGCTGGGACTACAGGCGCCCGCCACAAGCCCGGCCATTTTTTTTTTTTTTTTGGTTGCAGCCATCATTTTGTTGTTTGACGGGCCCGGGCTGGATGTGAACCCGCCACCTCAGATGTACGTGGCTGGCGCCTTAGCCTGTTGAGCCACAGGCACTGAGCCGAATCTAGAATTTTTAATTGCATTATTAAAAACACTTTATAAAGATAAATAATATAATTCCTAAGAATCTTTAAGAACTGTTATTGTAAAAAATAACATAATGCAAAACATGTTACCATAACCAAATGTGTGATTTATTTTGGAGCAAAACAAAACTGAGTTTTTTTTTTTTCAATAAAGGGGAGAAATAACAATAAGAGAGTACACCCTGGTTACATGCTAATTGCCACATTCTATATGATGTGGATTTGTTCATGTATTCAAAGATGTTACAAATAATAAGCATTTGCAATTTTAAAATCCCAAATCACTTAAAAATGTTGTAAACTCATAAATCTTGAAATAAATACTTAGGAATAAGTATCTTTTAAAAATTTAAGTCTTTGACAGTGTTTATAGATCAACTCAAATGTTAATACAAACAGTTCTGCAAATAAATTGACATTACTGCTAGTTTCCACTTAATTTCTTCATAATATGACTGTCCGGTGTTGCATTAGTGAAGATACTTCCTACAAATACATGGGTACCCCAAAGACTGTGACGAATCACTTTACAGCATCCAAGATCATCAACAGAGAATCCTAGATGTCGGTAGCGTTCATCTGTTTCAAAAAGAGTGTTGTTTGTATATGGTCCAAAAAACTGAAGGAAATAAAAAAAATGAATATTTTCATTATCAAGACAGTGTAGTCATAACTTTTAGGTATACAGAGTACACATCTCCTCTACACAAATACAATCTAGTTTAATACTTCAAATATTTACAAAATTAAGTAAGAAAAATGTCATATGTAATGCCTCAACTGTCCTAACATCTCCTTAACCCAATACTGTGTCTGAAAATGTGAAATGATCAAATTCCATGTTATCCTGCAATCAAACGTGTAAGATTATACAACCTTTAAAAAAAGAACAAACCTTAGACAATCATCTACCATTCACCTTCATCATCTTCAAGATAAGAAAACTAAAGCCCAGAGCAAGTTTTCCATTTCTAGTCTCTATTTTATCTTATTTGACTTTGAGAAAAAAAATACATACGACCTCTGTAAGTTGACCACCCAAGGGACTGTAAGAAAACTGGTCAACTTAAGGAACTACTAGGCCTACTATACTAATATATATGTGTAATACACATCCAGTCTATGAAAAATTAGGTCAACTTAAAGAGCTGGTCAATGTAGGGCAGTAGACCACTATCGAGGTACTACTGCAGTATATATGCCTATCTTAAAATTTAAAAAATAATTTTATTACTATCTGTAATTAAAAGATGTATCTAGGCTGGTTCACTGGCTCACGCTTATAATCCTAACACTCTGGGAGGTCAAGTTAGATATACTGCTTGAGCTCCTGAGTTCAAGACCAGCCTGAGTAAGAGTAAGACCCCCCCTCTACTAAAAATAGTAAAAACTAGCCAGCTGTTGTAGTGAGAGCCTATAGCCCCAGCTACTCGGGAGGCTGAGGCAAGAGAATTGCTTGAGGCCAAGAGACTGAGGGTGCTGTGAGCTGTGATGACATCATGGCACTTTGCCCAGGGACAGAGTAAGACTTGGTCTCAAAAAAAAAGATATATCCAGAATTTTAAAAAAATGACCACAATGGTGGTTCAGTTATTTTCTTTAAAGTATATTATAAATATCCTAATATTAATTATATTAATATATTTATTATAATGTACTTTTTATATTTAGAAAATAACTTTTTGGAAATTAATATAATACTAGAAATACTAAATTATATTAATTTATAGTATAAATTATACTATAGTATAATTATACTATAGTATAGTAATTATTATAAGTTAATATAATTTCCAAAAAGTTATTTTCTAAATATTTTACCATTTACATTTTCTTCAATTCTAGTATTTCATTTAAGAAACAAGAGCATAATTAAATTCAATTTATGTGAGAATTAGTCACTTTTGTGAGAATTATGTGAAAATAGTCCTTTTGACCGAAGTATATTAAACATTAATTTTTAATTCAACTTGTTAATATGTTGCTTAGGATATTTGCATTCTCATTTATAATTGTTTGTAATTTCCCCTTTGTAATAATATATTTTCTCCAATGTTAACATTAGGTGTATCCAGATTAAGTAGAATGATTTTGAAGTATTTCTTCTTTTTCTATTGTCTATAAGACTTGGCATGCTCTGCTTTATGAAATAATCTTTTACTTTTATTCATAAATATTAGTTGCCTATTTTTTGAGACTTTGGAAAAAAAATAAGAAGTTAATTGATGACTCCATACTGAACCTCAGATTCAAAGCATTCTATAATAGTATATTATACTCTTATCTGACCATGTGAATACTACTTTCTTTGCATTATTATCTTAAACAATGTTATTGTTATTAATTTTAAGCCTTTTTAATTCTGTGAAGGCAAAAAGTGGAAACCTAACACATGTAAAAAAAATAAAACAAAACAAAAAACAAAATAAGAGCATACTGACATCTAATTTTCAACTTCCAAAAAATAAACATACTAATTCAATGCAAATCAAATGCTAATATCTATTAGCAAGAGTATAGAATAAAAACTTTTTAAATTTTTAAAAAACTAAGGAAAATTAAAAAGAAATTAAGAGAAATTTATCTATGAAGGAGAGGTCCCTCAAAAATACGACTCCAAATGACTTGTAGGACTTGTGTAAAATTGTGAGATTTTAAAAGTCTTATTAAATAATCTATTTTTACCACAGTTCTGAACAATCTTACAACAAAAAATATCCCTACTTCATATAATTTACTTTTGAAAATGTAATTACTCACTGCCAAACCGGATGATGGGTCAATAAAGTCAGCCCAGTATCCTTCGGCTCGAAGAGCATAGCAAATTTCCTTAGCACCACTGATGAACTATAATGAAAAAAGTACAAACAATATGCTTAAGATAGCAATACTAAAGACTGTTTTATCTTTAACAAATTTTTATATGACTATCCTTTGCTTCAGATAGAGAACGTACTAAGATTAACAAAACATAAAAACAAATGGTAAATTAGATCTTTAACTAAATTTGTTAAAATTTTGTCTTTTGCCCCCTTTAAAGAAAAAAGTTGCCCATCTCTCCTATACTGCTACACCACCTAAGTTAACTTATTTTCTCCCAATACCGTCTAGTAAACTAACAATAAATATTCAAATAATACTGTATTCTCCAGGATAACATATTTATTTATTAATCCTTTTAATTCTGAAAATAGGAAAATTGAGTATGGCATAGAAAACAATCATTAGGATATATTTCAATTTAATTAACAGATATGCCATAAATACAAACCACCTGGAGAACAAAACTATGCTATGCAATCAAATGTTATAAAGGTTAACTGAAAGAATCCCTAATATCACAGAAAGAACCAGCTAACCAGCTTAACTATTTTTCTGAAGATTTCTGTTCATCATTAGCAAACAATGACATCTACTGGAAAAAATCAGAATAGATTTAAAGCATAAAACATAAAACATCTACATACAGAATACTCACTAATAATCTAATTTAATTACTTAAAAAGAAAATATTTTTTCATAGAAAATAAAATAGCTCTAGTCATACAATTAAAAATCAAGATAAAGCATTCTGCCATTTAAAATCCTGAAAACTGACTTGGAAACAACTATACTAGACTCACAGTATCCAATTAGGTTTAGAATATTTAACTGACCAAAAACTAGGACCACAAATACAATGAACATGTGAGAGCTCTCCAGCACCTCAATGATAGTGATAAATCTGTATTTCCTAAGCATTATTGTAATATGTAAATTGAAAATGCCATCCCTATTGAAATACCAACATCATACTTTCAAGACTTGGAAAAAATAATTCTTCATTTTCTATGGAACCAGAAAAAACTCTGTATAGCTAAGGCAGTTCTTAGTAATAAAAACAAATCTGGGGGCATCTGTCTACCAGACTTCAGGCTGTATAAGGTCATAGCGCAAAAATAGAGACATAGACATTTGGAATCGAATAGAAAACCAGGAAATGAAACTAACATCTTACAGCCACCTAATCTTCAATAAACCAAACAAGAACATACACTGGGGGAAAGAATCCCTATTCAATATATGGTTCTAGGAGAATTGGATATCCACATGTAAAAGACTGAAATTGGACCCGCACCTTTCTCCACTCACAAAAATTGATTCAAGATGGATAAAAGACCTAAATTTAAGGAATGAAATGATAAAAATTGTCAAAGAAAGCATAGGAAAAACATTGGAAGATATCAGCCTGGGGAAAGACTTTATGAAGACTTCTGTGGCAACTGCAACAACAACAAAAACAAAAACAAACAAACGAGATTTAATTAAACTGAAAAACTTTGGAGACGACCACCAAAGCAAATAGACAACCTACACAATGGGAAAGGATATTTGCATATTTTGAATCAGACGAAAGCTTGATAACTAAGATCTACAGCAGTGGTTCTCAACCTTCCTAATGCTGCGGCCCTTTGACAGTTCCCGTGGGTCGTGACTCTTAGGTTGAGAACTGCTGATCTTTAACCCACATGTAAAAAGCCAACAATCCCATGTATCAATGGGCAAGAGAGATGAATAGAACCTTCTCTATAGTAGACAGATGAATGGCTAGCAAACACATGAGAAAATGCTCATCATCCCTAATTATTAGAGACATGCAAACCAAAACCACCCTGAGATATCATTTAACCTCAGCAAGAATGGCCCACATCCCAAAATCTCAAAACTGCACATGCTGGCGTGGATGTGGACAGAAAGGAACACTTTTACACTGCTGGTGGGACTGCAAACTAATATAACCTTTGTGGAAGGAAGTATGGAGAACTATCAAAGAACTCATGCTAGACCTCCCATTTGATCCTGCAATCCCATTACTGGGCATCTACTCAGAAGGAAAAAAATCCTATTACCATAAGGACACTTGCACTACACTGTTTATTGCAGCTCAATTTACAATTGCCAAAATGGGGAAACAGCCTAAATGCCCACCAACCCAGGAATGGATTATCAAGTTGTGGTATATGTATACTATGGAATACTATTCAGCCATTAAAAAGATGGAGACTTTATATTCTTTGTATTAACCTGGATGGAAGTGGAACACATTATTCTTTTTTGTTGTTGTTGTTGCAGTTTTGGTTGGGGCCAGGCTTGAACCTATCACCTCCAGTATATGGGCACCCTACTCCTTGAGCCACAGGTGCAGCCCTGCAACACATTCTTCTTCTTCTTCTTTTTTTTTTTTTTGAGACAGAGCCTCAAGTTGTTGCCCTGGGTAGAGTGCTGTGACATCACAGCTCACAGCAACCTCCAATTCCTGGGCTCAAGAAGCCTCTGCCTCCCAAATAGGTGGGACTACAGGTGCTTGCCGCAACACCCAGCTGTTTTTGGGTTGCAGGTGTCATTGTTGTTTGGCAGGCCTGGGCTGGATTCAAACCTGCCAGCTCAAGTGTATGTGGTTGGTGCCTTAGCCACTTGAGCCACAGGCACCGAGCCAAGGAACAAATTATTCTTAGTAAAGCATCACAAGAATGGAGAAGCAAGAATCCTATGTACTCAATTCTCATATGAGGACAGTTGATGACCTAATACATGGTAGGATGTGGGAGAAGGGGAGAGCAGAGAGAGAGGGAAGGAGGGAAGGGGGTGGAGGGTTCTTGGGGTGTGACACATCTTTTGGGGGCAGGACACAATTATAAAAGGGACTTTACCTAAGAAATGCAATCAGTGTAACATGGCTTCTTGTACCCTTAATGAATCCCCAACAATAAAAGAAAAAAATAAATAAATAAAAAACATCATGTAAAAAATAAATAAAATTTTAAGCCCCCCCCAAATAAAAGAAAATAAAGTCATTAGCTGTATCTGCTTCTAAAAAAACAAAAGAAAAAGAAAGAAGAAAATGTTTATTGTTACTGTGTATTTAAATTCCAATACTAATTTCAGAGAATTTAAGGAGTTAAAATCAGAGACAGTGTTTTAGGCCTCTCTGATACTTTTTTGTTAATCAGCATATAACTTATGCTTATGGTTATGAAATACTACGTGAAAGCTACTATAGCAAAGCTATATATGGAACACTTAAACATGAAGTTATCATAAAATACTGTTGAATCTATAAATTACAAATAGAAAACCATATATTCAACTCTAAAAAAATATAATTGCTAACATTATCTTACACAGAAATCAGTAAAGGGAATTATTCAACTAAGTTAGCTAAGGCATGCAAGTTGGGCAGCTTAACTAACTTGAGTTGAAAAGAAATACTAATACCCAAGGTAAGCCAGAGTGATAGCATATAGGTCAATCTTTTCAGTGAGCAAACTGAAAATGTCTAAAATCTTAAGAGGGACTTTACCTAACAAATGCAATCAGTGTAACCTAGTTTCTTGTACCCTCAATGAATTCCCAACAAAAATTAAAAAAAAAAAAAAAAAAAAAAGGTGAAAATGTGCATATCCCTTGACTTAGCCATGTTCTATTCAGGATTCTACAGATACCAGTGCGCATAAAATTTATGAACAAAGACTGCCACTGCTGTGTTGCCTATAATAGCAAAACTTGAATTTTCAAACCTCTAGGACAATATTTAAATAATTTAAAAAATTTATAGTTTACTCATGTAGCATACTATGCAGATTTTACAATGAATGAAATATATCTATATGTATTGGTATGGAATGCTGTCAAAATGTATTTGTAGGTTAGGAGCAAAGGACAGAAAAAAGTGTGCATATATAGGATTATACTCCTATTGTATAATGTTACTGTCACCTCTTAGAAAGGGCTGCAGTAATTTTTACTTGACATGTTTTAAGGAGGGTTCTTAACATTCTCTTAAGGGGAAGAGGTAGGATATAGGAGAAGAAAGAAAGGGAAAAGAGAGAAAAGGGAGGTAGGGATATAGGTATGAGTAGGGGGAGGAGAAAGGAAAAGGGCAGAAGGAGAGAGAAATGGAGAGTAAGAAGAAGAAAAAGAAAGACGTGGATATGAAGAGTTAATTTTACTTTTTTGTTTTGGACCTTATATTACAAATTGACTAAAACATAACAAACGTGTATGTATATTAAAAACTAAGGAAGATATTGGATAGAACCTACAATTTATAAAGATACTAGAAGTGGCAATTTATTCTTAAAAAAGAGGACTCTTTAAAAATTGTGAATACAATTAACTCACAGTAGTACTTTGAGTAAAACTGCACGATTATAAAAAAGTCTTTAAATAATCTGTTTTTATCAAAGTTAGTACTAAGTCCCTTAGTATTAAAATATTTTAGCAGAGAATGAATAAAGGCTGAAAAAGACATTTACCATGTTAAAATATTGGTTCACTGGTATTTAAATAGCACCACAAAGTTAAACAGCAGCTGAAAAAATTACCTTTTCTAAGAGCATTTCTCTTTCAGTTTCTACCTCTTCACTCCAAACGGTCATGTCATTCTTAGTCTTCTGTGTTACAGTCAGAATCACTAGTTTGTTATTAACTACCTCTGGAAATAGTGATTCAAAATCTATGAATAAAATAAAAACAAAAATCCCATGGAGAAACATTTTGCTTTTTAAAAAAAGAGCAGTGCATAAAAATATTCTTTAGAAAAATGATTATGTTAAATTACTGTGTTCTATTTTCATAAATGCATATTATTTTTGAAAAGGATAAAATGTATTTAGTTTTATTTATACTTTTCTGGCATGGAATTGAAATATTACTGCCAACAATTCTGAAGGGTCAGGTTACACATCATTGGTGTTAATATATTTTTTCAAAAATGTTTATTATTAAGACTTTTCTCAGTATTATATGCTAACTCATGAAATTATAGCTATAATAAGCATCAAGCATAAAAGTGACTTGAAAGCATTAGTGAAAAAGTTATTATAATTTTTGCTCTTCCCCATATGAAGCATGGCAGCATGCTGTCAGACGTCAGGGGATATTTGAAAGCTTTTATTTTGGCCATATAATCATTTCCAGCCAGAAACATTAAAATATTAAGAATTATAATTCCTATAGTACATTATTCAAATTATTAGAAAATTAGTAACATTATCTAATTCATATTAGTGTTTCAATGTATAAAGCATGACATACCTCTTCGCAGCAATTCTGGACATGTTTGGATTGCGCACTCTACTCTGGCACTTTCAAAGTAAGTTTCTGCACTGTTAATTTCTTGTTCGACAGGTGCGTCATTACCCTAAGGGAAGTAAGTATGTAAGTAAACAAAATCTGGAGTTCAAATAAAATGGTATCTTGCCTGTTAAGAACTTGTTTTCCTTTGAAAATCTTTTTTACAATTAGTTATAATCTAGCTGGTGAATGAAGTACAGTGATAGTATTTTCCTATAAGCTCAATTTTTTCTCTATTATGAACATAAAATTTGAAAGTTCTACAAAAATTTTGAAAACAGAACATGAGTATGCAAATATACTGATATTTTAACACTTGATTTAAATAAAAATTGCCCAAGAAATTAAAATGCTGTGTCTTACAATGCTATCACTTCTATTTTGTGATGTCTATTTTTCTTCTATAATCTATAAAATAGGTATAATACCACTGAATTATACAATAACATAATTAAATTAAATATAAATAGTATAGCCTCTCCTTCAGGAAGGGCTTGAGGCTTTTAGTCAACTGATATTTACTGAAGAGCCTACCATATACTCAGACACTATAAAAGGAACAGGTGCTACAATGGTAAAAAAACATCCAGCCTTTAAATCTCAGGTCTATCAGCCTTAGTGGAAGGAAAATAAGGATAAAGAAAGAAATGCAATTCAACATGAAAAGTGCTACAGAGTTATAAAGTTTTCTGGGGGCACACATGAGGAAGAACCTTGCTTTGCTAGGACTCAGGAGAAGACTGAAATATTTGAGCTACATGTTAATTAATGTGTATGTCTGACAGATAAAGAATAGGTGGTATGCAGGCTAGGAATTCAGGAGGAAAAATAGTCTAACAAGAGATAACAATAGGGCAAAAGACAAGGAATGTTCTATTTGAGAAAAATACAAAAAACATTGTGGTGGGAGTACAGATGGAGGAGGAAGTAGTGGAAGATAAGGGATCAAAATTGTGAAATGCCATTTATGGTATGATAAGAAATTCTGACTAGTCTATAGGCAACAAGAAATAGGAAAATCAAATATAAAAAGCAAATGTTAGCATTAGCATGGAGGATGTATGGTAATGAGGAGCAGGTGCTACACCAGTGAACAAGTAAAATTTATTGATTACTTTGTGAATTTTAAGTACTTTACATACATTTCCACATTTCATCTTCATAGCAATCTTGTAGACTGGATCTCTATTGTAATCTCAGTAACAATGAGATTATTGTTATTCTTATTTTACAGAGAAATAGAGGTTTAGAAATGTTAAGTAACTTTCTTAAAGTCACTAAATTAAGTAAATTGCAAAGCCAGCCCTTGAATCTAGATGTATTTTACCTCTATAGTCCCCCATACCATAACGCGTCTGAGAACACAGGTGATATTGTGAGAGGCCTTAATTCTAGCAGAGAACTGAAAGGACACTAATTTGAAGCAATGTCAGAGACGGAAGCAATGTGATTTTCACATTATTTATGGGGGTATGATGGAGAAAGGACTCAAGGTTGGTGTTATAATTTGTATTTTGGGAAAAAAGCAGGAGGGTTATGCCATTTATACTACTGGCTATAATATGGGAGTGAAGACAGGTTTTGAGATTAAAAACAGAGCCAGAAATGTTAGAAATAAAAGTATTAAATCAGAAATTAGTAAAAAAAAAAAAAAGGTCTTGTGGTGGAAGGTGAGACAAAGTGACTAGAAGAAACCCAAATGAGAAGCTCAAAGACAGAAACCTATGGGAAATGCAATACTATAACTGCTGGGCTGAGGAGGAACAAGGAGCCAACAGGACTAAGAACAAATTACCTGAGATAAAAAGATAGGGAAGGTCATCTATATTCCAATGGCAGGTCATCCGATACAGTTAATAATTGTGAGGAATGGCTGCTTCTAACATTATGGCTTTGATCAAAAATTTGTCCTAACACTATGTTGAAATGTGAAAAATGATTAACATCAAGGGTTCAACAGAAACCTTGAACTGCATGGCACTTTCCACTTACATGAAAGCTCAAGCAAATAAAAAAACCCCAAACCCTTAGAAATTATCTTTTAAAAAATAACTATTTTTTAAATAGTCCTTTTTTTTGTTTACAATATCCAAACAATTTCAGAAATCCCAAAATTTTCCTAAGTTTTAAATGACTAGAGAAGTTCAAAACTTACTCAAATTAGACACAAATACAAAACAGAACTGTCATTTATAAAAGTGCAAAAGAGGAAAGCTAAATTTCCAGTAAAAGAGAAATAATTAAATTATCTGTATCTGGAATACAGATAAACATATTTTTAAAAATTATTTTTATGCAGTTCAAAACTGCATTCAAGAGTAATAAAAATAAATTATTTTTAATTACCAAGAAGAGACTTTAATCTAAAATTAAGTAAACAATTACACAGCATATAATTTAAGTACTTTACATACATTATACAGCAAATACTATGTTTAGGACAATGTTTCAATGAAAGTTACTATGCTCATAATAATTTAAAAAGTAATACAGCATTAACAATTAGAAAAGCATAATAAATGTTAATTTACCTGAAATTCATTTACATATTGTGCCATCACAAACTCATGTCTTTCACTTGATAAAGGTTCTGCTAGAACATCAGGCAAAGTTTTATGAACCAGGCTTTTATTTTGTGAAGCAGTCCCATTGAGGTGACAATCAAAACCTATATTCCCAGGAAGCTGGAATCTCTGATCCTGAGGTCCAAATGGTCCCATAGTTTCATCAGGCCATACTGTTCGAGAGCCTGAAGAGAAACAGCAAAATAAATCATTATCTGAACAGTCAACTGCATTGGTAGACTGAAAAAATGGGTTCTTAAAATTATGTATTTTTTTAAATCTATAAAATAAATCTGAAATCTGCTTTCCTGTATGAATATAAGAAAGTTTCACCTTGTTTCCAAAACACTAATCAAAGCAACCAGTTGTGAGACAACAGACAAGTCTATTATTAGGAGAAAGATTCAATAAAGTACTGTAATCATACTATGGAATGCTTGGTAGTCATTAAAAAGAGAACAATAAGCCTTTAATGTAATGATATTGAATGAATTCCAGGATATTATGCATTAAAACAATAAGCTACTTTAAACTATAGCATGTATGACAACATTTATTTTACATCCCCAAAATTATGTTTTTAAACAAACAAAAGAAAGAGCTAAGAGGAAAGATACTAAATTTAATAGTGGTTATCCTTGGGCAGAGGTATTCAGCTGCTGTTACCTGGTAGCATAAAATATTGATAGGCTAGGAAAAACTGTGCACTATGTGATGTAATGCTCTGTTTACCAGCCACATGAGTTTATACGTATTACAAATACAGCAGAACAGATCACATTACTTTATCCACTTTAACACTAAATATCCTAACTTATAAAAAAGTTAAGAAGATCCAGAAAAGAACAAAACAGACAACTAGTAATTGCTCAGAGAAGTTTGGGAGGGACAACTGTTGTGCACATTACTTAGCAATAAAAAAGGATTTTTTTTAATATGCTGTCAGAACCGAGTGACTGAAAATGGTCATGTAGACATGGCTGCCTCATAACTTGATCATCAGAGCCTTCACATCCTTCTACACTTCTGGCATACCCGACTCATCAATTTGAAAACTTTTCCTATTAAATCCAGGCACTCTCTCAAAATTCTCAACACAAAGACTCTAGTCTAATGCTTCTCAAACTCTCAAGTACTTCAGATTCATCTAAGATCTTGTTAAAAGGCACATTCTGATTTAATAGGTCTGGAGTTGGGCTCAAGATTCTGTGTTTCTAATAACCTCCAAGATGATACTGACGCAGATCATGTTAAGTACCAGGGTTCTATCTAGATAGCCACTAATGACTACTAGAGGCAGTTTCTAAGAAAAGAACTGTTAGCTATTTTTGAACAGGATGGTTTTTAAAGACTATTCAGGTCTGTCTCTAGTTCTCTTTAGAGAAAACATGTGCCTCATATTTATAGTGGATTTGAGAATACTTTCACATGTTTACTGGTCACTTAAGTTTTTCTCTTCTATGAAAAGCCTATTCATGTCCTTTTGCTTTTTTATTTTCCACTGGGTTGTCTTTTTCCTATTGATCTACAAAAATTCTTTATATACTCAGGATACTAACCTCCTAAATAATGTGAAGGGCAAATCTTTCAAGATACATATGTGGTTGTCTTCAGGTGACACAAATTGGGAAGTAGTCAAAATGAAGTTATAAAAGAAAACTGGAGCAAGATGGAAAGCTCTGAATTCCTAAGTGAACTTAAATTACAATGTAAGGGGTGGCACACGTAGCTTGGTGGGTAGGGCACTGGCCACATACACCAATGGCCAGTTCTAATGGTGGTTAGAACCTGGCCCGGGCCAACTAAGAGAACAATGACAACTGCAATGAAAAAATAGTTCGGCGTTGATGACAACTGCAATGAAAAAATAGTTCGGCGTTGCTGCAGGCGCCTGTAGTCCCTGCTACTTGGGAGGCTAAGGCAAGAGAATCACTTAAGCCCAAGAGTTTAAGGTTGCTGTGAGCTGTGATGCTACAGCACTCTACCAAGGGTTACATAGTGAGACTGTCTCAAAAAAAAAAAAAAAATAAATAAATAAATTACATTGTAAGTAATGTGTTCCATGAGAAAAGGATTCCATACACAGTATCTTTGGGACACATTAAATTTCTAAGGGACTTTAACATTGATGTTTTAGTGTATATTAGAAACCTCCAAGATAGGAATATGGCAGGTAACATTTCTTAAACCATAGAAATCCTCCCTTCTTTTTTTCTAACACTTATAATCCCAGCACCTGGGAGGCCAAGGCAGGAGGACAGCTTGGGGCCAGGAGTTTGGAAATCAGCCTGAGCATAGCAAGACTGTTTCTACAAAAAAAAATATGAAAAGTTAGCCTGGCATGGTGGTATGCACCTGGAGTCCCAGACACTTGAGAGACTTGAGGCAGGATTGCTTCAGTCCAGGAGCTCAAGGCTGTAGTGAGCTATGATCAGGCCACTGTACTCCAGCCTGGGTGACAAAGTGAGACCCCTGCCTCTACAAATAAAAAATAAAAAGAAGAAAAAGAAAAAATACTAAAAAATTAAAATATTTTAGAATGACTAGGATGATAGCAATGTATAAAGCCAATTAGAAAAAGTAGACATAGTAGACAGCAGGTAAATTATTGATTCAATAAACACTAATACATAAAAAGTTCAAGCCACATTTATGAAATTTATTATAGAATGGCAAGTAATAACATAAATTAATAGGATCAAAAAGGGATTTGTTTCGGGAAGAAATGTCTGTGAAGAGAAAAAGAAACTGAAGTTTAAGAAAGTAAGTTTTAGTGTGGGGTTAGGAAGGCAGTGGCAGCACCTGCTGTTCCCAGATCCCATTAAAAAACAAACAAAAAGAGTTTCAGAAACCAATATTCATTCTTTCTTTTTTATACTGTAGCTTTCTGATATAAATATTTAGGCAAAGGTCTATTTTCAATTAAATGAACATAACTTTAGAAAATCTATAAAACCTCTAGAAGAAATTACTAAAGGAAATACAACCCAAAATGTTTTCAAACAACATTTATAAGTAAACAACCTCTACTTACATATATCCGGAGGTGCAGTGGCCACGTGAGACTCATCAGAACCTGATGATCCCGCAGTTGAAAAGGCTTTGGGACTGACAACCCTTTTAACTAAAGAGCAAAACCCTGGGAGATAGGAAACCAGTCTGGCTCTGTTACAAAGCACCTAAGAATGACAAAATAAAATTATTTATTTTGGATATAAAAGTTATACTTACACAGACAATCCTTGGCAGATCTTTGCAATGTTCTCTTAAAACTAACATTTATTCCACTTTTACTGAATACCTATTGAAATCCTAAAAAGGATTATATATAATTTTGAAAATAAAAATGAATATTAAAACAAGTAGAAAACTAGTTTGGGTAAAAGTGTTTCTAGTAAAAACTAGAACTGAAGAATGTCATACATGAGAAAACAGAAATCTTTAATTAGTTGTCCTATTTATCCTCAATACTAACCAGCAAGATTCTTTGATCCTCAATAAAGAACTTGCAAAATTTCTCTTTGGATCAAAATATTCTTACTTTCTAACTCTCTTCTCTTCTTTTATTGCTATAAATTGAGCTCATCAGAGTCGTTCCTTAGTTTATGGTAAGGTCCATTTTCCTCCATTTCAGCATAATCCTTTGTGGTACATTTTCTGCACATATGTTCATTTCCTAGACTGTGAGGTCAATTATAATTTATGAATGTGTAAATCTCTTTCATACATAAATTTTTAGCAAAATACTTGAGTAATAATAATTTAATGTAGGGGTTAGCAAACTATTTCTCAATACCACCCACTGTTTTGGTAAATAAAGTTTTATGTATTGCCTGTGGCTGCTTTCCGACCATAATGGCAGAGCTAAGCAGCTGTAATAGAGATTTTACAGCTTATAAAGCCTAAAATATTTACTATCTGGTCCTTTACACTATTAAAAAAAAAAAAAAGTAACTCTTGGCTTATTAGAATAGATGTAAAAACAAATACTATATTATCTGTGAAATGTTATTAAAAGATTTCAATAACTGTTAAAGAGTCCTTTGGTAGAGAAGGTAACAAGTTTCATGGAGTATAGTTCAGGTTTTGAAGAAATAGGAGAAATTTGTTGGGGAAAGCACATTTCGATGAAAGGCTTCCAGGAACAAAGGTATAGAGACAAAAAAAGAGTGGCAAGTTCAGTAAGGGTGAATATAAAGGAGTGTAGAAAAAATAAGCTTGAAAGTTAACTTACGGACAGCTATAAAGGGTTTGATATTTGATGTAAGACATGAAAGACCCTGTTACATCAAGACAATAAGTCAGAATTTTGACCTGTAGGTGGGAAAGAATCAGAGAAAACTGACAAAAATAAGGAATATTTTAAAGAAATGTAGCACTAAGGGCAGTATAGAGAATGAACTTGAACAGAGATACAGAGGTGGTTTGAAAACTAGGTTACCAAGATGTTGGAAAAGTTCAGCTATTTGATACTTCAGAATTATTGTTCCCTTTTCACATAGTATAGTATTCTGAGATCCAACTTATTTCTCTTTCCAACTATATTTCTCACAGTAAATACAGGAGTACATCCTGACTGGTCTGCCTAACCTCACACGCTTGTTTTCTTTATAATCACATAAAAGTATCTCCCTCGTATTTCTCTGCATCCTTTTATGGTGCTGCAAGATCTCTTCTGCTAAATACACTCTTTTCCTTCTCAAATATTTTGGCAAATGTCTACACTTTAAGACCTGGATAAATATTAACTTCCTTTGTGACTTCTGACTTTAGACTGTTTTTTCCACCTGAAAATATAAGCATCTTCTCTTGGGGAGTGTATTCAACCTGCTCAAAAGGCAAAAATGGTAATTATTTGCCTTTTTACTTACTAAACATAGGTTTTTCGGTGTTTCTATAATATAAAATTACCTTTAAAGATATGCCCAAAGCTTTTTTTTGGTTTAGACAGAGTCTCACTTTGTTGCCCTCAGTAGAGTGCTATGGCGTCATAACTCACAGCAACCTCAAACTCTTGGGCTCAAGTGACTTTTTTGCCTTGAATAGCTGACAGGCGCCCATTGTAACACCTGGCTAGTTTTAGAAACAGGGTCTCGGCTTTTGCTTAAGCTGGTATCGAACTCCGAACTCTGAAGCTTAAGTGATCCACATGCGTTGGCCTCCCAGCGTGCTGGGATTACAGGCGTGAGTCTGGTGCCTGCCCATGCTTCAGGATTTAAAGGCAATTACAAATTTTTAATCCTAAAATATTTTGAGCAAAGTCTCAAAATAGTAAGAAACACAATTTAAGAGATTATCTGAGGGTGGAATATTCATTTAAAATCATGTACCAGTAAATAATAAATCTATTTTGGCCCCTACTGGGCCAGGTCCTGTGTGCTAACTGGTTTACATGCATTGTTTTACCTAATTTTCATAATTCTATATATTAAATACTATTTTTAACACTAGTTCTAGCATGGTTAAAATATGCGATCATTCACATTCACAGTGCTTCACAAGAAAAAGCAGAAGAAAAAGGAAGATTATCTAAATTATTTAAAAAATTTCCTAATACATTATTTAGCCTAGTATCAAGGCTATTAGATTGTACTTTGCTTTTTCTTAATAGTAAAACTTTTAATAAAGTTATGTCTAACTTTATTATAGTTTAAACTTTTAATGTAAGTTATATGTCAGTAATAAAAGTTTTATTCCCAGCCTAAGTAAATCCAATTACAAAATTTCATTTTCATGGCAAAACCAACCACTGATTTGCCCACTGAAAGGTATAGCTAATGATTGTACTGCTGTTTCAAATCTTAATGTTTAACCTATACGATTCTCAAATCCTTTACTGTGGAAGTGAAATATTTTGTGAATGTGACCGATTATACAACACGGGATTAGCTGGTGAATATAATAATTAAAAGTAATAGCCAGTAAATAGCTTGAAATTTTAGCAGATACCTTAGTTTATGAAAAAAGCACACATTTCACAGTTGATTAACTTCAAACCAACAGAAGATTCTAGACTTGGGAAGTGGACAAGCTGTTAGGATTTAATTGTAACAATCTCTTTAACTGTAAAATCCTTATTTGTGTAAAAGAGAAAGTGCCTTTCATGCACTGACTTAGAACTAAGTCCCTGCTTTTGGTCATGCGAGAAAATTCGGTCTGTGTCACACTTTGAAAACTGGTAGTCAATTATTAAGTACATACACATCCATCCATGAACATTTTTTTTGGCCTCCAGTGTTTAAGAAATTTGAATTGTATATTAACACTGAGAAACTGCAAGATTTACACAAAAGGTTGTTCAGATTTTTGTCTTTTTTTGAAAATTCAGTTCTGGCAACAGTGGATTCACATACCCAAATAGCAACAAAAACCTGTAGGTAAGGGAAGGCTGTTCACTTTCAATCAGAAATAATTATTTGCATTTGACATAGTCCCCATAAAAGTCTCAATTTACCAAAGAATGAACATTATAACCTTGCTCTGACACACCTATCTGCATATTTTCATTACTAACATCAATTCAGAATTTATAATATATAAATGAACACGAACATTTAAAAAATACATTGGCAAAATATAACTATAGTCCAGAAAGTAGAAGGGAAAAGGAGAGAGAGGGGAGGGGAGGGGGAATATGGGAGGAGGGAGGGTGTTTGGGGGGACCTCACCTAATGTGCATGATGCAATGGTACATTTCAAAACTATTAAGAAATGAGTATAATTGTGATAAATGTGTTACTTAGTTCAATGCAAGCATTTCACATTGTATGTCAAAGCAGTACACTGAACCTCATAAATGCATCAATGTACAAAATTTAATAAAAAATAATTTTAAAAAGTCTAAAAAAAAATAAAAAATACATTAGAATACTAAAATTAATATTTAATATAAACTTCTTTTTAACAAATGATTTACGAAAGTATCTTCCAAAACCATTCACCCTACTAAAATAATTTATTCATTAAATCAAAATAAAGCCAGGTTTACCATTAGCATTTTATTCTATCTCAATTTCTCTCCTTTGAGAGTATTACATACTTCGTTTACAACTTTCCCCTTCTGTGTAGGTCATGGATACATAAAAATTTACCTTAAAACTTGGCCAAGTCTAGTAGTCTACTTTTGTGACTTGTCTAAGTAGTCACACCTTTAGACTTAATATATCATGTTTAATTACAGGAGTACCACCTTAGCTAACTATTGTTGTATTAATCTGGCACATAGCTCTGGGTAAAAACTGTGTCTCACAAATTAAGAAATAAAATCTAAATTACTGAGTTTGGCATTCAAGGCTCTCTATTACTTGGCCCCAATCTCACAATCTAACCTTATCTTTCACTAATCTCTTTCATATATCTGACATTCAGGTGGGAAGGCAAAAAGGGCTTCTTAATTTTTGAACACGGTAAGATGGGGTAAAGAGTTCTTCGAATACACCTTCCATCCAACACGTCAAAGTTTTAAAATTTGTAAGAATTCCACACATTTTCAAAAATTCAAGTTAGATGGTTCTTTCATTAAGAAATCCCAAACCTCTGTTCACAAAGTTCTGAATCTACACTGTACCTCTGTGTAGCTTTCAAAGAACGATTTCCACTCTTCTTGTAGTTCTTTTCATATGTTTGTCTTATGCCCACTATTACATGAATTACTGATGTTTGGATATGTCTAATCACTGAGCTGTTAGCTCTGGTGTGTGTAAATATTTTTTGCTTTCATTTTCTAAGACTTGGAAGATCATTTCCTATACCAAAACTGCTGCAAAACTTTCAGTTTAGCTAAATAGAAAGATTTTTAAAAAGGGCTTAAATAGGCCAGGCGCAGTGGTTCACACCTATGATCCCTAGCACTCTGGGAGGCCCAGGCAGGTGGATCCCTTGAGCTCAGGAGTTTCCAAACCAGCCTGAGCAAGAGGGAGAACCCTTCTCTACTAAGAACAGAAAAACTAACCACCTAGGGGAATTGTGTTGGGTGCCTGTCGTCCAGCTACTCTGGACTCGGGCTGAAGCAGGAGGATCATTTGAGCCCGGGAGTGTGAGGGAGCTATGACGCCCTGGCACTCTACCCAGGGCGACAGAGATTGTTTCAAAAAAATAAAAAAAGAAAGAATGAATGAAAAGAGGGGGGGACGGCTGAAAAATATACTCCAACATTTACTGAAATACTGTGTTTTACGAATATTAGAAGGATGCTCGCACTGAACTTTCGATAAAAGTGAAACTGGAGAGGTACATGTGTGTTGAAAATAGAGTTTGTATTCAAACTACCTCCTGAAAGCGTAACATTTCACGTTTCACACCCCTTGCTTCCCCATAAAGTCCAACGTTATGCCACCATTAACCCGGCCCTCCATTTCCTAACAAGTTTCCAAACTTGTTTACGATGCTGATTCTAGGAGACTAATTTACTCACATTGGCCATTTCTAGCGGAGAGGACTGTCGGAAAATAGCTTTTCTTTTGTAAAGTTAATCCTGGGAAATGACAAAACAAAACATGCAAGTGACAGATTAAAGTCTAACGACAAACAGCAGCCCGGGTGACGTCCACTCCTGTGTCCCTTCGCCGGCAAGGACCCAAGTCCAAGGCCTCCCCGCACCCTCCCCCGACGAGGCCGGGCAGCTCGGGGCACCCCCGCCCCGGTTTATGCCGGCTCAAGAGCTTGGCTCGGATCACGGCAGGGAACGGGGCGGCCGGCCAGGATTCAGAGTCCCGAGGTCGAAGCGACACCTTGACACGGGCCAGCGCTGTAAACCAGCTCCCTGCAAGCTCCCGCGGAGCTCAAGAGTGTGGAAGCGAGAAAGACCCGAACACAGAGTAACAGGAGGACCAGGCACAACGACAGGGACCCAGTGGGAACAGGGGCAATACCGAGCGACGTGGCCCCAAGACGGGCGAGTTTGGAAGGGCTAACTCGGGCGGAAACCATCCGTTCCAGTCACCACCAAAGGCGTCAGTGTCCAGAACCTGACTGGTCCTGCCGTCAAAATGGCGGGCACGACGGCCGCCGCGGTAGCGCCTACGCAGGCAGCGACTAGGCTGAAGAAGTTGCTACCGAGCTCATCGATGCGAAGGATCGTCGAACCGGTGATGCGCACGCGCACAGTGACGTGGGAGGAGAAAAGTTGGGGGAGGGAGTGACCTGGGGGGGATGGAGGAAAGGGCTCCAGAATTTGGTGGGGTGGGTTAGTTAATTTCTTTCTTTCTCTCTTTCTTTCTTTCTTTTTTTTTTTTTTTGAGACAGAGGCTCAAACTGTCACCCTGGGTAGAGTGCTGTGGCATCACAGCTCACAGCAACCTCAAATTCTTGGGCTTAAGCGATTTTCTTGCCTCAGCCTCCCGAGTAGCTGGGACTATAGGCACCTGCCACAACACCGGCTATTTTTGGTTGTAGTTGTCTTTGTTGTTTGGCCCGCCCGGGCTGAGTTTGAACCTATCAGCTCTGGTGTATGTGGCTGGCGCCCTAGCAGCTGAGCTACTGGCGACGAGCCGGGTGGGTTAGTTTCATTCATTCACTCATTGATCCATTTATAGATTATTCCCTCCTTAAGCCTTAATTACTGCTTGCAAAAGATACAGTCTTCTTTTTCGGTCATAGTTTAATTTTTATGATTTGCTGTTTTTGAGCATAGCACGCTTATCTTTTTCTGTGTCTCCATCCTACCACAGTGCCAGGCTGTCAATAGGCTCAATATACTATTTATAAATAGTATATAATTTTCATTTATCTAATGTGTTTTTTAAAAAATTAACTAAAGCTTGGCCTGGCGCCTGTTGCTCCGTGGTTATAGCACCAGCCACATACATTGAGGTTGGTGGGTTCCAGCCCGGCTCGGGCCTACTAAACTACAATGACAACTACAAAAAAAAAAAAAAAAAAACAACCCGGGCGTTGTGGCGGGTGCCGGTGATTCCAGCTATTTGGAAGGCTGAGGCAAGAGAATCACTTGAGCCGAAGAGTTTGAGGTTGCCGTGAGCTGTGATGCCATTACACTTTATCGAGGGCAGCACAGTGAGACTCTGTCTCAAAAAAAAAAAAAAAAAAAAAAAAAATTAACTAAAGCCTATACTTTATTCAGATCTTAGTTTTTCACCTAGTATTCTTTTCTGTTTCAGGCTCCTACCCAGAATCCATCACATTTAGTTGTCATGTCTCCTCCGGCCATGATTGCTTTTCAGACTTTCCTTGCTTTTGATGACCTTAACAGTTTTGGGGTGTACTCATCGAGTATTTTGTCCAATGTCTTTCTACTGGATTTTGCCTGAAGCTTTTCTCATGCATTGAGTAGTTTATGTTTTTATTTTCTTTTTTTCCCCCTTTATGTAATGTACCCTCTTATCATGTCATACCAAAAGTATGAACTTAGGCCAGGAGCAGTGGCTCACGCTTGTAATCCTAGCACTCTGGGAGGTCAAGACCCGGGGATGCTTGAGTTTGGAGTTCCAGATCAGCCTGAGCAAGAGTGAGACTATGTCTCTATTAAAAATAAAAAAATTAGCCGGGTGTGGTGGCCAGAGTCTGTAGTCCCAGCTACTTGGCAGGCTGAGGTAGGAGGATCTCTTGAGCTCAGGAGTCTGAGGTTGCTGTGAGCTAGGTTGATCCCGGGGCACCCTAGACTGGGCAACAGACTGAAATTCTGTCTTAAGAAAAAAAAAAAAAAAATAGAGTACATACTTAGAACATGATTTATCACTATTGATGCTAACCTTTTCACCTTGCAAAGGTAGTGTTTGTCAGGTTTCTCCACTGTGAAGTTACTTCTTTTCTTTCTCTTTCTATATTGTACTTTCCCCAAGGATATCATTATGTGCACCCCAAACTGTAAGAATAGGAAGTTATGCTCCCCCTCTGTGAAGGCAGAATATCTTCATAAATTATTTGGAATCATTCTGCATGGGAGATTTTTCTGTTCTCCCCCATTTATTTATTCAATTGTTTATTTATATCAGTTTGGATTTATAGGTATTTGTTTTACATTTTGGATTGTAATCCAATACTATTTTACTTTATTGTTTAAGTTGTTCCAGCTTTGGCTATTGGGATTTCTTTTAGTTAGTGCCTGTGTCTTTTTTACACACCCTCATTTTTTTCCCTTGAGTATATTCTTAATTTCTGGTACTACTTCCCTAGTGCAATGATAAGCCACTTCTCCAGGGAGCCATGGGTCCTTTTCATGGAAAATAATGTTAGAAATGAAGATTTGGATGTATATGTTTAGAAGTAAGTATACTTACTTGTGTTAGTATACACACATATATTTCCTTGCTCTGTCAGCTGAGAGGGCCTAGAAACAATCATGCCACAAATGTCCAAATCTCTTTCTTTCTTTCTGTCTGTCTGTCTCTCTCTCTCTCTACACACACACACACACACACACACACACACACATATTTAGTGGCTAAACAGCAGGACTGGAATCTCCAGCTCTAACTCAGCACCACATAGATCATTCTAGCTTTCTCCTTGCTTGTTTCTAACCTTCCACTCCAGTGTGGGACACCTGGCTCTCACCATCTGCCACACATTTACTTATCTGTACAATTCCAGGATATATGTATAGTGCATTCAAAACTGTTAACTCAAATTCAGTGTACATGTATTCTGGTTTCAGAATTGTTATCAGGGCTACCTGTGGGAAACAGATTTACCAACTAAATTGCAATGCTTATGTATAGTTCTTTTACTTTTTGTCTTATATGTGTACATTGCACTCATTTTCAAAGTTACTCTGGCTGTGGTAAATTGATTGCAAGAGTTTGGGACTGCAGGTAGACTGTATCCATAAGGAAGAATACAAGAACCTGAACTAAGAGCAGGGGAGAGTTGAGGAATCAACATGACATGGCCTCCATTGATTGCAGATGAGGAAATGGGGTAAGTTGAGGATGATTCCTAAATTTTTGACTCAGGATGCTTAGTGAATGGAGTTGCTATTACCAAGATTGTGAATCTAGTAACATTAATGTTGTGTGAAATATATGGTATATGGCAGGCACTTGACAGACATTTTTCCATTATCTATTTCAGTCCTCATAATAATGCAGGAAATGTAGGTATTATTATCTTCATGTTACAAATGAAAAAATGAAAGCACAAAGACATTAAATATATTGCTGAAACTTACAGGTTTGGATTTAAATCTAGGTTTGTTTGTTCAAAAATAGTACACTTTATTATTATTATTATTATTATTATTTGAGATAGAGTCTTACTGTGACTCTACTGGGAGTCTTACTCCCAGGCTATGTTGACCCCCCCTACCATGGGATCGTAGCTCAGAGCAACCTCAAACTCCTAGATTCAGGAGATTCTCCTGCCTCAGCCTCCCAAGTAGCTGGGACTACAGGCACCTGCCATGACACCTGCCATGCTAATTTTTCTATTTTTATGAGAGACAAGGGACTCACTCTTGCACAGGCTGGTCTCAAACTCCTGATCTCAAGATCAATCTGCCTTGGTGTCCCAGAGTGCTAGGATTACAGACGTGAGCCACTGAGCCCAGCCAAGTGTTCTCTTTCCCAAAAGGAAAACAGGTTTGAGGAGAAACATAATAGGTTTGCTTTGGGATATTCTGAATTTAAGATGCCTGAAGGAATGCATGTGGGGAATAGCACAATAAGTCATTTAAAAGCAGGCCTGTGGTTCAGGAAAGTGGTTTATGTGGGAAATACAGACTTGAGAATCATTAACATACGGGTAATAATTGAAGCCACAGGAACCCTTTAAACAGGAGTACCATGATAGGCTTGGCAGGGAGAGAAGATGATTCACGAAACTCCTGAAAATGAAGGTAAGTTTTTGTGTATTTATAAGTAGGTCTAGTTTCCTTTTCTCCCAGAGAGAGAGAGTACAGAGCTTCTTCAAGACTTTAAAGGATTCCATCCTCTGAAAAGATCAAGGACCACTGGTACAGAGTCTAAAAGAAAAAGTCTGAACTCTAGGAAATACTAATTAAAGGGCTAACAGAACAAGAAAATAATAGCAAGAGGCTGAAGAATTTCCATCAGACAGTAGTAGGAAACTGGGAGAGAGAGAGGAATAATCTAAACACGAAGAAGATAATTGCTCAACATTATTAGATGCTACTCAAAGGCCTTTTTGAGGACCAAAAAGAGTCCTTCATATTTGATAGATAGGGCAACGGACTGTGCCTTTGCTGGAGGAGTTTTAGTGCAATAGTGGGGGCATGGGGGTGTAATTCTGATTACTGCGGGATGAAGGATGAAGCACAAACCCCTTGAGGACAGAGATTTTGTCCGTTTGTTTGGTGTTCCTAAGACTTCTATATTCCTGCCATGGAGAGGTCATCAATAAATATTGTTGAAAGTTGAACAAAGAAGAAGTAGTGGCAGCTGCCATTAATAATAGCTGTTCTTCATTGTTCTATTTCCAGGCGCAATACCTTCCTAACATCTATCTTCCCAGCAACTCTGCCAGGGAAGGAATAGTTTCATAAATGAAGAGACTGCGTGAGACTCAGAGAGGCTAAGCAAACCGCCCGATGCCGTGGAGTGACACAGTGATGGAGATGAGTTTCCGATCTGCATCTGTCTGGCTCCAAAATCTCTTTTCTTTCCATGACAACAAAACTAAGGAGAAGAGAAAGGTAAGTCGCTGTCTCTTAATGGTTTTTCAACTTTCCCTCATCTCCAGGCATCCCTCTTTTGTTCTCCCCTGGCTTGTTCTTATCCTTCAGAGGTAAAGCAGAGCCTTCACAGAGCTATAAAAGTTGATCAAAGTATCAGATTATGAGATTATTCAGAGGTTATAATGTGTAATCCTGGGATTTCCTTTCTCATCTCACTCTCACTGCTGTCTGCATTAGTGCTTTCTGATAAACATACAGCCTCTTTTTTATTCTAGAAAACACTTGTTCTCAACGGCAGAGGAAGAACACTTAAGCAAATATAGGCATATACAGTCATCATTAAATGCTCAACATGAAAAGACTGGTGTACTTCAACCTATTCTCTCTATAAAGACAATCATATTATCAAGAGACAAAAGGGAATATTTTCTGGTCAGTAACCATATCTAAAGCACATTAAAAATTGGGAGACATTTATTCTGTGTTATTTTAAGAAAAGGTTGTATAGAACTATTACCTAGTAGCAAAAAAAAAAAAAAGTAGCATGTATTAAAAAGGTAGTTAATAAAAAGAATAAAAAAGGGTATGAGTAAAAGAAAAGCATGTGAACGGTTTTGTTCTTAGACTTAGTCACAGAACTTAACTGTTTAGAATCCATCTTTTAAAGTTGCCTGCCTGGATGGTGTGATAGCTCTTTAGTATTTGATACATAAAGATAGGCATGTGCTCTGATCATTTCTAGAAAAGCCAAGACTGTCCTGGAAACCCCTTGTATGTTCTAGCTATCTAATGCAAAGTGGCAATATATAGATGACATAGAGAATGAATGTTCTGTGACTCTGAGATACAATGGAAAAAGAGCCTTCGATTTAGTATTTTGGTATTTTGTTTGTTTGTTTTTTGAGACAGAGTCTCACTTTGCACCCTGGTTAGAGTGCTGTGCAGTCATAGCTTACAGTAACCTCAAGCTTTTGGGCTCAAGCGATTCTCTTGCCTCAGCCTTCCAAGTAGCTGGGATACAAGCACCCACCACAACACCTGGCTATTTTTAGAGATGGGATTTTGCCATAGCTCTCAACTGCTATGAACTTGTGAGCTCAGGCAATCCACCTGCCTCAGCCTCCTAGAGTGCTAGGATTACAGGCATGAGCCACCACACACCTGGCCCATAGCATTATGGTTTTTAGGTGAATGTAACTCATACAGTCTATCCCTGGGTCTTTACTATGATATTAGATATTATTTATTATCTGTCTGCTCTTCTCACTTTCTCATCATCGCTAAATAATGTTGAGGGATTTTATGATGGGGACACTTAGAGGATTATATTAGATACTCCATATAAAGAATTCAGCACCCTGCGTAGAACTTAGCAAGTGTGTAGTAAATGTGAGCTGATAGTTCACCAACATTGTCAACATTACCATTGTCATCATCACTAAACTTCTCTGATTACATTCTTGTAGGGAACTGGTAATGTGGTGAGGAGCTGCCCTTGACCTTTCTATCTCTTTGGCATCAGGAAGTGATTTGGTTTAGAGAAGAGCAGGCAGAGTTTGGGGGAGCCTCCCATCAGGATGTTGGCCCACCTAGTGTCTAGCTACCTCTTTATGTGACTGTGGCTCTCCTTTAGGACTCCAAGCTTGTGGACAGAGAGTCAATAACAGGAGTAATGAGAAGATTTAAACAAAATCTCTTCACCAATGAGCAAAAAGTGTCTATGGTACATTTTATAAACTCAGAAGATTTAGTGTGTGGTTATCTAGCTATATAAGAAAATACAAATGCTGGCCAGCTTCCATGGCTCACACCTGTGATCCTAGCACTGTTAGAGGCCAAGAAAGGTGGATGTCTTGAGCTCAGGAGTTCAAGACCAGTCTGAGCAAGAGGGAGAGCCTGATGTTACTAAAATTGGAAAAAACTAGCCGGCATTGTGGCAGGTGCCTATAGTCCCAGCTACTTGGGAGGTTGAGGCAGGAGGATCTCTCAAGCCCAAGAGTTTGAGGTTGCTGTGAGCTATGACACCACAGCACTCTATCCATGGTGACAGAGTGAGACTCTGCCTTAAAAAAAGAAAAAAAAGGAAATGCTTAGATTTAAAATGAAGGTAATTAGCTTTCCAGAAGTTTATTAGAAATGCAGAATCTCTGGCCCCCTCCCTAAGCTATTGTCCCAGAATCTGTATTTTAACAAGATCCTAGTGACTCATATGCTCAATAAAGTTTGAGAAACCCTGGTGCAGATTCTTGAATGAAAATAACCAGGAGATAGAGAAAGGAATGATAGCAAAATGTACATTTCCTCAAATGTATAGACTCAGAATCTATGACAGTGGGAAGTTAGAAATCTGCATTTTAACAAGCTCCTCGCGGAATTTTTATGAACGCGAGCATTTGAGGTCCACAGGTAAAGAATGAAAACTGAGAAGTGCATTCTACACTCTGAACACCAGCTGTCACTACTCTACAATTTTAAAACACCCCTCATAGTTAATAATGAAAAAAATGACCACAAGAACATTTTCTACATTTTAAATGTAAAGATCTGGGGGAAATGAGCTCTAAGTTAAACAGATTTGGATTATACTGTGATTTGATTAAAGATCTCGAGAGCACATAAATGGTTTACAGAGAGTAGTGGCTGGAGATTTAGAGATTTTGTATATGTGTGAATAAGCTTAGGTTGGAAGAATAATATCTCGCTATATTGGGGAGATGAAGTGAATAGCTTTGTGGTTTAAAAACGAAACTGGACCCTTCAGTCAGAAAGTCTGTAAGACAGCTCAGTGACTCCGAGAATATCTTTTCATTTTCCTGGCCTGGTGTCACAATACTAGCTTTATATTGGGCTTGCCAGATGTTTAATTTTCATTTGAAGCCCAGGGATTAAAAGTCTGGTGTAGTGTTCATGTGAACTTTTTCTTATTTGTAGACACTGGGCCACACTGGGAAACTCGGGTTCAAGTTCTGGTTTGTCCAGAGAGCTCCATGATGATAATTTCTTCACACCCTAGAGCCTTGAAATGGGCTTAAAAATGCCCACATGAGGGTTGTCATGAGGAGAATCTGAATAATACAATAAATATGAAATGCTTTCTTAATTATAAGGGATTGAACAAATGCAAAGTATTATCTGAATGCTTACACTGTTGGGCCTTTGCTTTGATTTTTGATCTTTGGAATCCCACGGTTCATTGCACCATTTCCATAAAAATGACTCAGGTTCTGCTAGGAAACTAGTAGTTTTTTCCCAGCTAGATCTTTTGTTTCACCCTATATAGGCTTGTCTGATAACATATAGGACATCCAGTTAAATTTGAGTTTTATGTAAACAATGAATAATTTTTAGTATGAAATACTAAATACCCAAATACCTGGCCAACTTGCAAATAGGACTGTAGCACCAACCAGGAACGTTGTCTTTGTTCACGATTCTTCTACACACCAATCTTGCCTAACTGCTCAAATCTTCTGTTTTGCCTGGTATGGGAAAAGTCTGACTCCAAGATAGTAATAAAAATCTAAAAATGCCCTGAGAGAACTTATTGCTATCTGAAAGTTCACATCTTCAGAAATGTTCACACTTCCTGTCTAGAAATGTCTTGGGCTTATCTTTATAAAGATTTCTTAGAAGAAAATAGGGCTTCTTAAGTACTTCCTCTTGGGGGTTATTTTTGATTTTTGTTATATTCTGTTGATTTTTGTTACTCATTAGCATGTCTCTATCCTCCTGTGGTAATTATGGGATTAGAAGGAGGAAAATGTGAATCTCTAAAATGAAACAATTCTAAAACCCTTAAATGTTGCTGTTGTGAACAATTCTGATGTATTTCTGGTACAGCCTTCCCTTTCCAGTCATATTTTGTGCAGCAAATAATGTGTTAAAATATGTAGATAGTGGAGAAGAGTGGGGAGAAGAAAGGGTAGGAAAGAGTCACCCTGGGGAAATTTCAAAGTCCACAACACTGGGAGTTCAAATATAATGAAACAAATCCCTAATTACACTTTCATAGGGATATCTGGAAGCAGAGCGAGGAGCCCCACCAGGAAGCCTGGTGTAGAGAGCCAGGTCTAATGGTAAGGCCTTGGCAGAGGACAGAAGGAAAATGTTGCCTATGGGCTCACCTGACTCTGGACACTAGGTGTCGGTATATGGCTGTGGAATGAGTTTAGGACTTGAGGTGGGTGTGTTGAATTAGTGGGGGAAGAGTGGAGATGAGGTTTTGTTTCCTGCTTTTAACACAGAGTCTTTCAATTTACGGTAGAATGTTCTTTCAGCTGTGATTTTATGAATCTTCAGTAGGAACAGGAATGATCTCAGGTTCACCTCTGGGGATTTCTTTTTTTGTTTTCTTTTTCTTTTCTTTCATTTTAGGAGTGATTACTTCACATTTCAGGGAAGTACTTAATTAGTCTCTTCAGGCATCCAAACTTGATACCTGTGTCCAAATGTAGAAACAGAGATGATGCAGGTGTTTACCTGGCAACTGGGGCCATTAGAGGGAGCCAGGAGAGCAGAGGGATGTTGCAATGAGCTGAGCTGAGTCAAGCGCGAGGGTTAGGTGTACCTGGGCTATGAGCTCCTGTCACCAAGAACATTTGCTAATATGCTGACAAACTGCAGTGGGAACATCTCCTGGATGCTTGGAAGGCCCAGTGTCCTACCATTTGAGAAAAGCAGGCAATTCACCAGCCCACCAAGTATCAATGCTTATGCTGCTCTTTGGTATAAACTTCCTATTTTCTATGCACTTTGTTGATGTTTGGTGGAATCAATGATGCAAATCTATGAATTGCTTAGAGAAGCTTTTGACTTTAGAAAATAAGATCTTGGATGAGGTAAAGTTCTTTGTTTTAATGTTTATTTATACCAGCTCCAAGGAAATTACATGCATTTCAAATGATCTTTTATAGCATTTTCCTATTGTTTTGGATATTCTCTGCACTCCCTGTCATATTTCTGTGCTTTCTCCTGCATAAGTAAAGCAGAACGACTTAGAATTTGAGAATGAAAGTCATCGAGCCTATATGTTGATGGCAGTTTGGGATTAAAGTTAATTCTCATGCCCAATTTGTATCATTCTTGCCCTCTTCCTGTGTTTGACTTTATTTTCCCACCTGAGTCTTTTTCATCTTGTTATCACCAGCTGGTATATACTTCCTCCCTCTTGTACTTATATAAATGTGGTTCTTTTTCAGTATTTGGCTCCAAAGTCATCTCCTCCATGAAGCTATCTCTGGACAATTTACACTAATCTGCTTTCCTGAACTCATACAATATTGTTCCATTTAGTACATTATTATAACTTAATCTCAGCTGCTTTTTCATTTGTTTGTATAAGTGCACATATACACACAGGTGCACACCCGTGATCAAATAGATTATGAGCTTTTTAAGAGAAGGTGTACCTCAATGACTGAGTATTGTTATGTATATAATGTATTCAATGGCTGCTGCTGAGTATTGTTATAAATATAATGTATTCAATGGCTAGCCATCCTTTGTTCATCTCTGTGATCTCAGAGCCTAGAACGTAGTAAATGTTCGATAAATGTTGAGATAGCTGAGGAATTGCTTTAAACTACTCTGATGACGTACTAATCTTTGATAACAGTATTTATTTTAATTTTTTTGGAGATGGATGGAATCTTGCTATTTTTCCCAGGCTGGGCATAAACATGAATCCTCCTGCCTCAGACTCCCAAGTAGCTGGTACTGTAGTACCTGGCTGATCTTTGATAATATTAGATTGTAACATCTAGTGTGAAGTCCCTGTTACTTACCAGAATAGACCTTGCAAGAGCTAGCTCAAGCCTTACCTTTTCTTTTCTTTTTTATTTTTATTTACTTATTTTTAAGACAGAATTTCACTTTGTCACCCTCGGTAAAGTGCCACGCATCATAGCTCACAGCAACCTCAAACTCTTGGGCTCAAGCGATTCTCTTGCCTCAGACTCCTGAGAAGCTGGGACTAGAGGCATCTGCCACAATGCCTGGCTATTTTTAGAGGTGGGGTCTCGTTCTGGCTCAGGCTGGTCTCAAACCTCTGAGCTTATACAATCCGCCCACCTCGGCCTCCAGAGTGCTAGGATTATAGGCGTGAGCCACTGCACCCGGCCTTCAAGCCTTACCTTTTCCATGACAACTTCCCCAGGCTTATACAATCCTCATTTCTCCTCCTGACTATTAAAGCATCTTATCATATCTACATTGGGCAAGTTCGTAGGATTATATCTGTGGAATGGGAATAATAATAGTGCCTACCTAATTGGAGTTATACTGATTAAATGACTTCATACATATAAATCACTTAGAAATTTTCCTGGAACACAATAAGTGATCAATAATGTTTTAGTCATGGTTCTCCCGAGAGGCAGACTGATAGGATATACAAGGCTGTCTGGAAAGTATCCAGCACGTATGTCTTCATTTTTCATATTACTTGTCTGGATACTTTCCTGACAGACAGCTCTTACTATACATAGAGATATATAACAAGGATGTATTAGGGGAATTACTCACTCCATTATGGAAGCCCATCTGCAAGCTGGAGAACCAGGGAAACTGGTAGCATGGCTCAGGCTAAGTCTGAAGGCCTTAGAACTAAAGAAGCCCATGGCATAACTCTCAGGGTAAGGCCAAAGACCCAAGAGCCCCGGTTGCACTGGCAGGTGTCCTAGAGTTCAAAAGCCCAGAATTAGGCATTCTAACATCCAAGGACAGGAGTAGAAGGGCATTCCAGCTCCAGAAGCCAGAACCAGAATTTGCCCTTCTCTGCCTTTTTGTTCCATATGGGCCCGCAGCTGATTGGATGGTGCCTGCCCACATTGTGGGCGGATGTTCTCCACTCAATCCACTGACTCAAATGTCAATCTCCTCCATAAACAACTTCATAGAAACACCTTGAGCGGCTCAATCATATTGATCAAATGACAAACCACTTGAGTTTCCTTTTCAGCAGAAAAGAGATTGACTTAGTGCATACTGAAGTAATGAGAACAATTAATACAGAAATTGAGAATAAATAATGCCTTACCAGTTACTGTGTATCCCTTGAATCAGCCAAGTTATCATCATAACAGGCATTATTTATTATTATTATTGGTATGATTGTAACATTGTTCATTGTTCCTTTTGAGTAGAGCCTATCCTACCAACTAGATTCTAAACTCTGCCGGTGCAGGGCACTTCCCAATGATGTTCCCTTTTCATTCCCAGTATTGGTAATTTGTGTCTTCTCTTTTTTCCCTGATCAGTCTGACTACAGATTTAGCAAGTTCATTGATTTTTCTCTTAGTACTAGTTTTGTGTTTCCTTGTTTTTCTGGTGTATTTCTGTTTTAATCACCATTGATTTCTGCCCTTTTTTCTTTTCTTCTCCCTACTTGCTGTGGTTTTAATTTTCCAAACTTTATGTAGCTTTTTAAGGCCCAAACTTAGCTAATTGATTTGAAACATTTCTTCTTTTCTAATATTAGCATTTTTACTAATGTGCTTTGCTTTACCTATGTCTCATACATTTTGGCATGTTGTTTTCATTTTCATTTAGTTCAAATATTCTTTGTTTTTCCTTGTCACTTCTCCTTTATTCACGAGCTTTTTAGAAGTAGGTGGCTTAATTTTCAAATATTTGAGCATTTTCTAGCTATTTTGCTGTTGACTTTAAGAACGTACTTTGTGATTTTCAATTCTTATGAAATTATTGATATTTATTTTATGGTACTGAATGTGCTGAATGTTTAATGTGTTTTTGAGAAGTTTGTGTATTCTGCTGTTGTTGGGCATTGTGGCCAAGTTAGTTGATGGAATTGGCCAAGTCTTCTGTATCCTTAAGAACTTTTGATTCTGTTTTGTTAATTACTGCGAGAAGGTGTCAGTCTCCATGTGTAACTGCAGATTTGTCTATGTCTCCTTTCAGTTCTGTCAGTTCTGTATTTTGAAGTTCTTTTAGTCGGTATTTTGTTAGTATGCTTGGGCCACCATGAAAATGTATCAAAGACAGAGTAGCTTAAGTGACATGAAAGGTCTGGAGGCTGGGAATTCCTAGATCTTGATGCCAGTATGGTCAGTTTCAGGTGCGAGCTCTCTCCCTAGCTTGCAGATGGCTGCCTTCTCATTGTTTTAACATGGCAGAGAGAGAGAACTCTGTGGTACCTCCCTTTTTAAAAAATAAGGACGCCAATTCCAATGAATCAGTACTCAAACTCTGGTGACCTCATGTAACCTTAATCACCTCTTTAATGGCCCTGTCTCTGGTATAATAACATGGAGGTTAGGATTTCAACACAGGAATTTTGGTGAGTGGCCAAAATTCAGTCTATAATGGGTCCATATGCACTTAGGATAATTATGTTTTCTAGATGGATTAACCTTTTTATCACTGTGAATTGTCACTCTTTATTCATGATAATATTCCTTGTTCTGAAATATACTTTGTTTGATACTAAAATACCACTCAAATGGTCTTTTGATACGTGTTAGCATAATATGTTTTTTCCCATTATTTTACTTTTATTTCTTGTAGTCAATTGTTTGGGATGGGGAGCCTCGAGACCACATGTGGCCCAAATCCAAACATCACAGAACAAATCTCTTTATTAATTCTTTGTTAAAAGAATTGATTTTGTAAAATTTGGATTTGGTCAATAGGCTGCACTCAAGGACCCAGAAAGCCACATGTGACCCCAGGGCAGCAGGTTCCCTACCTACCCTGGGATCTCTACCTTTTAATTGATATCTTTATTTTTTTATTTTTTGGGGGACAGAGTCTCACTTTGTCACCCTCAGTAGAGTGCCGTGGTGTCATAGCTCACAGCAACCTCAAACTCTTGAGCTTAAGTGATTCTCTTGCCTCAGCCTCCCAAGTAGCTGGGACCACAGGCACCAGCCACAACAGTCGGTTATTTTTAGAGACAAGGTCTCGAGAGACAGGCTCATCTTGAACCTGTGAGCTCAGGCAATCCACCTGCCTCTGCCTCCCAGAGTGCTAGGATTACAGGTGTGACCCACCAGGCCCTGAACTTTAATTGATATCTTTAAACCATAGTTTAAGTATGTCATTATTTATATGGTTGGATTAATTAATTAATTAACTTATTTATTATTTATTTATTTATTTATTTATTTATTTATTTATTTTGAGATAGATTTTCAGTCTATTGCCCAGGCTAGAGTGCCACAGCATTAGCCTAGCTGATAGCAACCTCAAATTCCTGGGCTCAAGCCATCCTCCTGCCTCAGCCTCCAAGTAGCTTAGATTATAGGTGTCCACCACAATGCTCCACTAATTTTTTTTCTATTTTTAGTAGATATGGGGTCTTTCTCTTGCTCAGGCTGATCTTGAACTCCTAAGCTCAAGAGATCCACCCACCTTGGCCTCCCAGAGTGCTAGGATTACAGGTGTGACCTGAGCTAACATGCCCAGCCCCTACGGTTTGATTGAAATTGATCAACTAGCTGTTTATTTTCTACTTCTCTCACCTGTTCTTTTTTCCTTTCTCCTTCTTTTTCTTGGAATTGACTATTTTTCATAATTGTATTATATTTACATTGTTGGATTATACCTCCTTGTTTTGTTTTTTCATTAGCTTCTCTTTGGTTATTAATATTCACATTTAACTTATCACAGTGTACCTTAAAATAATGTTACACCTCTTCCTATGTAGTATGAGAACCTTGCAATAGTATGCATCTACCCCTTTGTCCTTTGTGCTACCATTTTCATGTATTTTACTTCAAGATTTGTTATAAATCCCACACTACATTGTTTTTAGTTTTGCTTCAAGCACTCAATTACATTTTGATGATATTTTTGAAAGAATATTTTTAAAATAATTTTTACATTTCCTTACATAGTCACCATTTCTGGATTCTTTCAAACCTTTGTGAAGGTTTAACTTCCATCTGGTGTTATTTTAGGTCTGCCTTAGAAACTTCCTTTAAACATTGCTGAAGTGCAATTTCATTGGCGATGAATTCTTTTCATTTTGTTTTTCTTCACATTGAAAGATATTCTCTCTTATAGGAAATTGTAGGTAGGTAGTTTTTCCCCCTGCAATACATATGCATTTGGCTTGCATAGTTTATGACAAGGAGTCTGCTATTATTCTTCTCTTCATTGCTTATATGTAATGCATCACAATGTAATTTATTTTCAAGGTCCATTTTGTTTCACTTTCCCAAAATATGAAACTTGCATGATTTGTTTTAAGATTTTCTTTTTATCATGTTTTCAGCAAATTGATTATGTGGTACCTTGGCATATAATATCCTTCTCAGGTTTCTCCTTGATATGCTATATATTTTTGTTTGCTTGTTTGGTTGGTTGGTTTCTGTTTTATTCTGGCTGGTAGGAATGTGAATAATTTCTACCCCTCTATAAGCTGCAGGTATTTTTCTGATTGCTCCTTTCTTGTGGTTCTATCCTCACCTGGGGTCATTTCCTCTCATTCACACATAGATCAGTATTCAGGCAGTCTCATGAGTGAGTACCCTACTGAAGAATCTCCAAAATTCATACTTTCTGCAGCTCCTTCCCCTGTGATACTAGGCCCTACAATTTTAACTTTCTTGGTTTTCCTGAATTTTGATCTGTGCTTCTTCAACTCAAAGAGACTCTGTGTTGTTGATTGCAAACTGCCTCCAGGAAGTAAGCTGTGCATGTTAAACTTTTATTTTCTGTTTTCTTTCTCTTAGGAATCATGGTCTTATTATATCTCTTCTCTAATGTCTGTAAACCCTTATTTCCTATATTTTATGTGATTTTTTCTAGTTATTTATAACATGAAGTAAGGTAACAGTGGCCCTCCATTTTGGCTTGAAGCAAAAGGGTTCATGGAGATAAGAGAAAATAACCATTAAGTTAATGGTAAGATCAGTGCATCAATTCCTCAGTAACGATAAAAAGTTCACAAATGTCTGCCGAATTAGAAAGCTATTTGAATTCTACATCAACTGTGTTCAAACAGTTTCATAAAATGCAGACTCTTTTTCTTAAGTATCTGCAAAGTCTTAGAATTTTAGAAAGCATTGATCTCATTATTTCAGATGCAGTAATTGAAATTCAAAGAGGTCATTATATTTCTCTCTGGCAGATAATTGGCAGGAAGGGCCAAATAGAACTTAGAAGCCAATTGCTTTAATGGGTTGTATAGTGGTATAGATAAATGAAAGACAACCTGAATCTTCTTGTATGTTTGACTTATTAATAGATAAATAAAAGATTGTATATTTGACTCATTAATAGATAAATACGTTAATCAATTTTCAATTTATTTTTTTTTAAACCAGCGTCTTCTAGAATTTTGCTTTGGTGTATTGCTTTAGCTTTGGCATAAATCCCAAGGATTCATTGCAAAATTTAGTGTCTGTTTCTCCTTAAAAAGAGGACAGCATTTTTATGAGCAGAGTAATGCAATTCAGAGATGATGTAAAGGTATACATATGAACATATATATATAGCTTCAATCTCTATAAAGCATAATGGTTTTAGCAGTTTCTTTTTATTGGTCTTTTAAGGTATCTTGAGTTTTCAAATAAAATTATACTCTATTACTGTGCACTTAGAGTTTTTTTCTAGGCAGTAATATGTAAATTCATGGCTCTTTCAAAGTTTGCTATGAGTTCCTATTGTTGTATGGAATAATGTATTGGGAAGATTTTTCTGTTTTATGGCAATTTTGACTATCTTTAAAAAATGGCTCATATCTCCAGTTATAATATCTTAGTGCTAAATAATTTAAACACTGTTCTTTAGAAAAAAATCTCAGGATTAATAGAAACATTTTCATATATTGGCCAATTGCAAATTTAACCACAATTCTTAATAAATTTCTCTTTGACATGAATTTATAAACACCAATTATAATGAATCTGCTTCTCTAAATCAAAGGAGCTGTTAAAACCGAATGATCCAATTACAGGTTTATGTTAAAAATGAATGAATAAGGAAAGCCATTTAGCTGCTTAATATGCTATCCTTACTTTTATAGAATGTCAGGATTTACAGAATGTCACAAAAGTAATCAATCTTCCTTTGATTAGGCTCATATCTTCTCTTTCACTCAAATTTCTGGAGGCTTTTCATTTGGTAGGGAAAAAATTAGAAAGCTATGGGGCAGTGAAAGATAATAGATAAGGATTTCCAAAGGATTTGATGATGTAGAGGCAGAAATGATTAGAGATGGTCATTGCACTTCTAATTCCATTGTGTAGGCTAAGCTTCTACAATCTTATCATGAAATGGCCCTGATAATTTAGTGTCGGATTCTAGGCTTGCACATAGGTAAAAGAGAGGACA
>CAUYRH010044292.1:0-12484 GCA_963574655.1 Perodicticus potto
GCTTGAGCCCAGGAATTGGAGGTTGCTGTGAGCTGTGATGCCACAGCACTCTATCCAGGGTGACAGCTTGAGGCTCTGTCTCAAAAAAAAAAAAAGAAAAGAACAATACCTTTTTAGACACTGGAAATACCTTTTACAGTGCAAAAAATAAAAACAAACAAAAAAACTAAGAGAGAAATCTAAGGTCTTTGTAGCATTCATGTGCTGGCAGATATACTCAGAACTTTTTATTTTTTTTAATTTCAGATTAATATGAAGGTATGTATGATTAGGTCACATTATTTGCGTTTGTAAGGTCAAGCCCCAGTTGTAAGCTGCGTCCTTCACCCAGAAGTGTGCCACATCTCCGAGTATAGTACCCACTGGGTGGGAATCTACTGAACACCTCTTAAATTTAACTGAGGCTTTTCTCTCATTTGGGTTTATAGTTGTTAACCTACTAGTTTCCGTTTAGTGTTGAGTACATGGAATGCTTATTTCTCCATTCTGATGATACTTTATTTAGGAAAATGTTCTCCAAATCCTTCCAGGTTGTTATAAAAGATACCAAATCTCCATCTTTTTATGGCTGAATAGTATTCCATGGTGTACACACAGCACAGCTTATTAATCCCTACATGTGCTGATGGGGACCTGGGTGGTTTCCACATCTTTGCAATTATGAATGGAGCTGCTACAACCCTTCAGATGAACATGTCCTTATGGTAAAATGGCATTTTTTTCTTTTGGGTAGGTACTAGTAATGGAATTGCAGGATCAAATAGAAGGTCACTTCTTTAAGGACTCTCCATACTTCTTTCCATAAAGGTTATAGCAGTTTGCAGTCCTTTCTCTGTGTGGCTGTGCCAGCATCTGCTGCTTTGGACCTAGTGATATGGGCCATTCTCAGTGGAATTAGGCGATAGCTCAAAGCTGTTTCAATTTGCATTGATCTGAAAGTAGGGGCAATGAGCATTTTTTTCATGTGTTTGTTGGCCATTTGTCTGTTCTCATGAGAAAATATTCTGTTGCTTTCTCTTGCCAAGTTTTTAATGGAGTTATTTGCACATTTATTGTTGATTTGCTTGAGTTCTTTGTAGGTTCAGTATTAGCCCTTTGTCAGATTTGTAACATGCAAAAATCTCTCAGTCTGAAAGTTGCCTCTTTGCTTAATTGATTGTGTACTTAGCCATACAGACACTTTTTAACTTAATCAGGTCCCATTTATTTATTTTTGTTGTTGCTGCAATTGTCCATAGATTCTTCTTCATAAATTCTTCTAATAGGTCACTGAAACTCAGAGTTTTCGCTACATTTTCTTATAGAGCTTTTGTAGTTCCATGTCTTGTCTTAGATTGAAATTTTTTACCCACCATGAGTAAAGTTTTGTAAGTGGTGAAGGCATGGGTCCAGTTCTAGTCCTTTACATGAGGCTAACAAGTTCACCCAGCACCATTTCTTAAGAAGGGATTCTTACCCCCAGTATATGCTTTTGTTTGCTTTATTGAAGATCAGATGATGACATGAGGCTGGTTTCATCTCTAAGTTCTCACTTATATTCCATGGATCTATATCGCTATTTTTATGTCAGTACCATGCTCTTTTTTTCACTGTCGACTTGTAGTATAGCCTGAAGTCTGATAATGTGATGCTTCCAAATTTGTTCTTATTTGGGATAAGAATTGGATACTCAGGGATGTTTTTCTAGTTCAATATAAAACATAGAACTATCTTTTCATGATCTTCAAAGTATGCCTTGGTATTTTAATGTGGATTGTATTAAATCCGTAGATTTTTTAGGGTAGTATAGACATTTTAGCAATGTTGATTCTTCCAAGCCATGAGCAAGATATATTCTTCCATCTGTAACATCTTCAACTATTTCTTTTCTCAGTGTCTGATAGTTTTCTGTAGAGATCCTTCACATACTTTGTTAAATATATTTCAAGGTGTTTCATTTTGTTTGAAGTTATTGTGAATGGTACTCTTTGATTCGATTCTCAACCTGCTTGTTGTTGGCATATATGAAGGCTACTGATGCAAATATTGATTTTATATCCTGAGGCATTACTGTATATCTTGATCACCTCTGGGAATCTTATGGTTAAGTCTTTGAGATTTTGTAAGCATGAGATCATATCATCAGCAAAGAGTGATAGTTTGACCTCCTCTATCCCCATTTGGATAACCCTGATATACTCTCTTGTCTGATTGTGTTGGCTAGGATTTCCAGCACGATGTTGTATTGTAGTAGTGATAGTGACAGATAGTGACAGATAACCTTGTCTGTTTTCAGTTCTGGAAAGAAATTCTTTCAGTTCTTCTCCATTCAATATGATATTGGCTGTGGGTTTGTCACAGATGGCATCTATCAGTTTAAGGAATGCCCATCTATGCCTGTTTTCATAGGTATTTGTCAGAAGCTTTCTCTGTGTCTATTGAGAGGATCACGTGGTCTTTGTTTTTACTCCTGTTTATGTGGCGAATTACGTTTATCTATTTTTGCATATGGAACCTGCCTTGCATCACTGGGATAAAGTCCATCGGGTAATGATGAATTATTTTTTTGATGTATAGCTCAATTTTGTTCGCTGAGATTTTATTGAGCATTTTTCCATCAAAATTCTTTAATGAAATTGGTCTATAGTATTCTTTTTTTGATATGTCCTTTCCTGGTTTTAGTATCAGGGTAATATTTGCTTCACAGCAAGATTTGGAGAGGGTTCCTTCTTTATCAATGTTTTGGAATCGGTTTTGTTGATATAGGTATGAGCTCTCTTTGAAGGTTTGATAGAATTCTGGTGTAAAAGGATCTGGTTCAGGACTTTTTAATGTTGAGAGCTTTTTTATTGTTTCAATTTCAGGGCTTGATATTGGTTTGTTCCTTAGTTCTATTTCAGTGTGATTCTAGGAATTGGCTCATTTCTCCCACATTTGCAAATTTTGGGCATAGAATTCTTTGCAGTATTCGGTGATGATCTTTTGTATCTCCATGGCATCTATTGTTATTTCCCCCTCTTTCATTTCTTATTGAGCTTATTAAAGACCTTATTTTTCTTTTTCTAGTGAAACTGGACAAAGGTTTATAAATTTTATTAATGTTTTCTAAGAATCAACCTTTTGTTTCATTAATCTTCTAAATGGTTCTTTGTTCTCAATTTCATTTAGTTTTAATCTAATTTTGGTTATTTCTTTTCTCCTGCTGGGTTTGGGATTGGATTGCTCTTCTTTTTTCCAGTTCCATGAGATGATTCATTAGATTTTTTATTTGAACTCTTTTATATCTCCAGATATAGGAATTTAATGTAATTAATGTGCCTTTTAGAACTGCTTTTGCAGTATCTCACAGATTTTGATAGCTTGTGGCTTCAATGTCATTTTTTTCAAGGAATGTAATGATTTCCTTCTTTATCTCCTCCTTGGCCCAGCCCAGCTATCATTCAGCAAAAAGTTATTTAATTTTCATAACTTTCTGTGTGAATGTGTGTTTCTGTTGAAATTGAGTTCTACTTTTATTCTTTTGTAGTATATAAAGATACGAGGTATCATTTCTATTTTTTTTTAAATATTTTTTGAGGTTTGACTTGTATCCTAGGGTATGATTGATCTTAGAGAATGATCCATGAGCTGATGAGAAGAATCTATACTTAGGATTGTTGGCAGGAAATGATCTGCATATGTCTATTAAGTCCATTTGTTCTAGAGTCATGTTTAAGTCTGTTGTTTCTTTGTTTAGTTTCTGCTTGGAGTGTCTGTCTAATTCTGTCAGTGGGGTGTTGAAGCCCTGGTGGTCTTCAACCGGTAATCTGGTCTTTAACACCCCACTGACAATTAGACAGATACTCCAAGCAGATCATAATTCACCCCACTATTACAATATTGTAGGTTATTGTAGTGTTCAGATCAAGTGGAGTTCATTTTATAATCCTGGGGCATTAATGCTTGCTACATAAAGATTTAGGATTGAAATGTCTTCTTGTAGCATTTTTCCCTTGTCCAGTATGTAGTATCCATCTTTGTCTTTCTTTACTTTTGTTGCTTTAAAGTCAATTGTATTTGAAAAAAAACTATTGTCACTCCTGATTTCTTTTGATTTCTATTTGCCGATATATTGCTTTCCACCCTTCACCCTGAGTCTTGATTTGTTCTTGGATTTTAGATATATTTCCTGAAGACAGAAAATACGTGGCTTAAAGTTTTTAATCTAGTCAGTCAGACTGTGTCTCTTCAGTGGAGAATTCAAGACATCACATTTATTGAGAGAATTGTTAAGTAGGGTAGAGTTCTCTTCACCTTATTGTGTGGAGATCGGTTGCCTTATTCTACATCGGTTTTGTATCTTAGTTCCTTAGTATCTTTACTTTGTTGGTAGTCCATTGTTTTGATCTGCATATACTACTTATCTGAGTATTTCCTACAGAGCAGGTCTTGTGGCGGCAAATTTCCTCAAAATTTGGTTGTCAGTAAAATATCTGATTTTTCCATTGACTATGAAACTTCATTTTTCAGGATACAGAATCCTAGGCTGGCAGTTGCTTTGCTTAGAAGATTGAAGGCGGGAACGTGATCCCTTTCAGCTTGTAAAGGTTCAGCTGAAACGTCAGATGTCATGCTTATGCCTGGCTACTTGTAGAATTTTCTTTCCTTCCCTCTCTTCTCTCTCTTCTCTTCTCTCCCTTTCTTTTCTCTTTCATTTTGACTTTGTCTAGATTAATTACAATATATCTAGGAAATGCTGTTTAAATTGAGTCAACTTGGGTTTCAGTATCCATCTACTAGGTATATGTCTGAATCTGTGGTGATGCTTGAGAAATTTTTAGTTATAATACTATCAAATAGGTCTCCCATGCCATTGGGACTTTCTTCTCTACCTTCAGAGATACCTGTAGTCCATATGTTTGCATGCTTCAGGCAGTCCCATAATCCTCTGTGAGATTGCTCTGCATTTACTCTTGTCTTTTCTGCTACTTTAAATGAAAAATTCTCAAGAGTCTTGTCTTCGAGCTCTGAGATTCTTTCTTCTCAATGGTTTAATCTGTCACTGAAGATTTCTACTATGTTTTGAAACTCCCAGAATGACTCCTTTGATTCTTTAATCTCCATTATAATTTTGTCCAGGCCATGGAGACTTTGTCTTATCTTTTATTAACATCTTGGGCCAGTCTTGGGATTTTCTTTCAGTGGTTTTCAACTCTCCCTTTCATTTCTATCATCATTTTTGCTATCCATAATGTGAATTTCATTGCTGTCATTTCCATTATTTCTTTATAGTTAGAATCTTCTTTGTATTATAATCCCTTGGGAGAGTTAATCTTTTCTGATTCTTCTTGTTGCCAGTGTTTTTTTGTTGGTTCCTCCTCATGTGTGGTTCCTTCTTTTTTATTTTCTTTCCCTACTTACTTCTCTCTCTTCCTAATTCCATTTGATATTATTTGCCTCTATGCTTTGAAGTTGAATGGCCCTTTGGTACAGGAAAGAAAGGGAAAGAAGAGAGGAGAGAAAAGAGAAGGAAAGGAAAGGAAAGAAAAGAGAAGAGAAGGGAAAAGAAAAGAAAGTCATAATAATGAGGCAAAAATTAAAGAAAATATATCTCTATATATCTGAAGTTAATATAATCCTCTTTGGACCTCTGCAAGAAATAACCAAACAAAAGAAAAAAATATATTTTAATTGTAATTACAATGTAGGTGTCAAGAAGAATTAAACAATTTTTTAGCAAGAACACTAGGTGGTGCTCCAGTGTTAGGAATAAAACACAGCTGCTTCTGAACGTGATGGTCTGGATGTTTTTCAGCTGGTTGCTGTGGATATTTGGTCTGGTTTTCCTGTTTTTATTCTGGGTGTGGTATCTGCACAAGTGTTGGAGCCTGGGGGGAGGGAAGTGGTGTTGCAGGCCTGGAGAGTATCTTGGACATTCCAGGGCATCCTTACCATGTCTGTGGCTGGTCAGGGTGTTATATGACTTTTTTGAGGTAGGGTCATGCCTAAGTTATCCAAATGGTGCCTAGAAATTACAAAGAGTTGTGTGTGGAAAGTGGGGCCTCCTCAATCTTGTTCTTGGAACTGTGGGATCAGGCAAAAGATAGATGTCATAACTCGGGAGGCAGAATCAAAGCTTGCCAAATAGCCAGTCCCTGGAAAGCTGCACCAAGCTGGGCCCACGTGAGTGTCAGCTGACTCCAGGCTTCAGTGACTTCACCCCTGTGACTTGCTCTAGCGGGTGGCAGGACAGAAGGCAGCAGGACTTCCAGCTGACCAGACTCCACACCAGACCTACCTGCACATCAATCCAGGGAGAGCTCGGCTACAAGCATCAGCTGGATCCCAAGGAAGCCAGGGACAAACCACGCTCTCTGGCCTCTGTGCCTCCAACAGTCCTATGGGTCCACGTTCTTTCTCATTTCATAGTACACTCTCTGCCTGGAGGAACAGGCCCATTCAGACTTTGGTGACTCCTGGTACAACCACACTAGGGGCTATGCAGGTGAAAGAGAGCCTCTGGCAGCCCCAATCCTCCAGGTAGCCCAAGTGGAGGCTCTGTGCCTGAGTCTCTGCACTCCCCTGCCTCCGTTGTCTGTGTTGACTTCCCTCCCTTACCGTTTTTGCTTTTGCTGTCCTGTGATGCCGTTCTCTGGCTTTTCTGTTCTCTTTCTGGTTGGAAAACACAAGGGAGGCAGCTAGTTCCTCCTCTCCCTGACCTTGCCCAGTGTGGCTGGTGAGAAGATGTCTCTAAACTGCCATCTCGGAGCACTGAGAACTTACAGTGATCTGTGAGTTATTACTCATTGATTTGGGTCTGAGAACGCTAACAGAAGCAAAGAGGCGTGACTTCACGGGATGATTCCCCCGGAGAAAGACTGACACATACAAACACCGAGAGGCATTCAGTGATTCTTCAGGTTTCAAGTCAATAATAAAAGCACTCAGGATAATAATTCATTTATGAATGGTACACATTTAAGCAGTAAAAAAAAAAAAAAATACACATGCCCATAGTTTCAGATACACAGGACAATGAGGCAGGAGGCTCTTTTGAGGCCAGGAGTTCAAGTCTGCTATGATTGCACCTGTGAATAGCTCCAGCCTGGGCACCACAGGAAGGCTCCACCTCTAAACTGAATTAAAGAAATAAAAAGAAATTTAAAAAGTGGTCAAAATATATGAATCCATTTGAAAGGAACATCAGAAGATAATCTTGACATGTCTTTTGTCATTTTTAGGTTGGTTTCAAGATGGCTTATGTCCTCAGATAGCATAGCTGGGAAATGTTTAATTAGGACGCTAAGGGGAGGCAAAGGGAGTGTGAAATATATTAAAAGGAAACCAGGCAGGACATTAACAGACGGAGTTTAATCCTGAGCTTGTTGAGGATTTAATACTAACAGCAATTAAAACTCAAAAACCCCAAACCTTGTATCTCTACTCCAAAGCAAAGAGCAAAAAGAAAGAAAAGAAGGTACACTTCGGAGAGAAACACCAAGGGACATCTTAAAAAATTTAAAATGTTAAATACTTGGCTCGGCGCCTGTGGCTCAACGGGCTAAGGCACCAGCCACGTACACCTGAGCTGGCGGGTTCGAATCCAGCCCGGGCCCGCCAAACAACAATGACAGCTGCAACCAAAAAATGGCCAAGTGTTGTGGCGGGCGCCTGTAGTCCCAGCTATTTGGGAGGCAGAGGCAGGAGACTCGCTTGAGCCCAGGAATTGGAGGTTGCTGTGAGCTGTGATGCCACAGCACTCTATCTAGGGTGACAGCTTGAGGCTCTGTCTCAAAAAAAAAAAAAAAAAAAAAAAAAAATGTTAAATACTCTGCTGAGTCTGCCTAAAAGAAATAGGGAAATAGCAGTGGAAAAGAGAACACTAGGGGATATCCTATTAAGATGGACAAAAATTGTTGAAACAACATACTTCTGCTACTGTTGAAGTAAAAGGTACTCACAGTGTGGAAAGTTAAAAATTTGTTAAAAGGACAATTTTTAAAGACATATTTATAGTCGTCTTTGGAATTTCAGGGCACATATTTCAGAAAGATCAGATGTAATTTTGAATCAAGATTCTGCCAGGGATAATTTTCCCGCTGAGGGAAAAAAAAATGTTTTGAGTAGGAAGAAATTTCTCTGTAGTAGACAGGTTAAAGTGGGCTATGAAATCTGTGGAGGGAAAAGAAATGGTAAGGGGTTAAAATCACAGATGATGAAGTAGGAAAATCAGGTAAGGTGCTGCAGCAAATACTCTGGTGCAAATGTCTTTGTGGTAAAATGAGTTTTGTTGGCTCTGCGCCTGTGGCTCAACAGGCTAAGGCATCAGCCACGTACACCTGAGCTGGTGGGCTCGAATCCAGCCCGGGTCACCAAACAACAATGACGGCTGCAATCAAAAAATGGCCAGGCGTTGTGGTGGGTGCCTGCAGTCCCAGCTACTTGGGAGGCGGAGGCAGAAGACTCGCTTGAGCCCAGGAATTGGAGGTTGCTGTGAGCTGTGATGCCACGGCACTCTACCCAGGGTGACAGCTTGAGGCTCTGTCTCAAAAAAAAAAAATGAGTTTTGTTATTCTAGGAATAACAAAGTAATGGAATTGTGGGATCAAATGGAATAACCATGGGAATAATCTAGTAATGGAACTGCAGGATCAAATGGAAGTTCAAAAACACACATAGAGGGCAGCACCTGTGGCTCAGCGGGTAGGGCGCCGGCCCCATGTACCAAGGGTGGCCTTGTTTTCTAGGTAAGGAGGCAGAAAGGATGCATTGATCCTGCCCCACATTCCTTCCCTAATCCTGAGGTCTGGTAATCCTGGTGATGGAATTAACAACTTGTTCTCCCAATTGATAATTAAACTCACAGGCTGTGAACTCCATCATCTGCAAAGGCTAATTGGAACCTTACTAAAGGAGAACCAAAAAGATTCTTTTTTTTTTTTCATTACCATAGTGTCTCAGTGGTCTAAACTTTCCTTCAGAAATTTTTGGCAAGATTAGTCTGGAGAAAGGATAACACTAAAAATGTGATATTGCTTAGGGACACTTGAGAATCTCCTGTGTTTTCTAAATTTTATGAGTGTAAGGCTGCTATTGCAGTGGCAAACCCTTATCCTAGCAATTGTTAAAGACTTTTATTACAATGATACATACAATAATAGTAACAATTGTGGCTGGCACCTGTGGCTCAGTGAGTAGGGTGCCGGAACCATATACCGAGGGTGGCGGGTTCGAACCCAGCCCCGGCCAAACTGCAACAAAAAATAGCCAGGCATTGTGGCAAGTGCCTGTGGTCCCAGCTACTCAGGAGGCTGAGGCAAGAGAATCGCCTAAGCCCAAGAGCTGGAGGTTGCTGTGAGCTGTGACACCACAGTACTCTACCGAGGGTGACAAAGTGAGACTTTGTCTCTAAAAAAAAGGACAAAAAAAAAAATAGTAACAATTATATTCATCATTCTTGAATGCACCAGGCACTGTTATTCTAAGGCCTTCATTGATAATTTAAAATGTAAATGGATTTAGGGTTCAATTAATTCAACTTTAAAGCCTAAAATTTGAATGTTACTCATTCTAGGTAGAACTAGTGAAGAGATTAATTCCCTGAGATCCCCAGAGACCCCTGTGGCTGAGGGTGAGCTGAGTAAGAAATTTCGAATGATAACTTGGGGCTTTCTTGAGATTTTAATAATTTTGGAGTGAAATCAAATTTTGGACTTTGTCTTCTTCCTGCAAATTCATAAAGAGGATTTAATAGCCATTAAATGTGTTGTATATTTAAATATTTGTGTTCTTTGAAGTATTTATTTTCCTTTATTGAACTGATTATCAAATTTCTGCTAAGATATATCACTCCTTGCAATAGGATATAATATTTAGCATGGGGATTATTCTAGTCTAGGGAACTATTTTATTTTATTTTACTTTATTTGCCTGTAGGAGATCATGAACTTCGAATTAATTTTATGTAATGTTTTGACTTGATCTAATATTTTCTTGAGGCAAAAGCTAAATCCACATCCAGTCGTCCCAGGATAATACTAAAAAAAAAAAAGCTATATCTTGTACAGGGCAATTGTTTTCAGAAATAGGAGTGAGACTAGCCTGAGAGAATAATGGTCTTGTCCACCAAGGGGCACAGCTTTTAATTATTAAGGGTTAATTGTTAAGACCCATAGGTTAAGATAGTAAGATCTGGGGAGTGATATAATGCAATTTACTTCCTTATAAATCTATTTCCTTGAGAAATCATTTATTTCATTTCCCGGGAGAGAATAGCATTGTGAAGTTAACTTTTGTTTCTCATCCAAGCTCCCAATTCTTTCCTTTGCTAATTGCCTAAAGCAATACATGAGAAATTGCTTGTAGATGAAAATTGTTGATGAAAACAGAGTCTCAGTTACTGATGTTTTGAACATGGACAATTTGGGTATATAATGTTGCTGCTTTTGTAAATTTTTACAGATCTGTAATTATTTTACTTTATTTTAGATTTCCCCTAATTTTGTGTTTTTTTCTGACCATTTTAAGTCAATTAAACATGCAAATCACCATTTTTAACACAAAAAGTTGGACCAATTTTAATAACAAACGGCTGGACATTAGTTGAAACACTCCAAATATCTAACACTAGTATACTGGCTGGAGCAATGTACACCTTCAACAGTGTTTTGGTTGGAACACTTTTATTTTTATTTATTTACTTTTTGAGACAGAGTCTCATTCTGTTGTCATGGGTAGAGTGCGGTGCTGTCATAGCTCACAGCAACCTTAAACTCTCGGGCTCGAGTGATCCTTTTGCCTCAGCCTCCCCAGTGGCTTAGCATGCCAGGATGCCTGGCTCATTTTTCTATTTTTCAGTTAGAGATGGGGTCTCACTCTTGCTCAGGGAGGTCTGGAACTCCAGAGCTCAGAGGATCCACCCACCTTGGCCTCCAAGTGGTAGAATTACAGGCTTGAGCCACCTCACCTGGCCCACGGTTGGAACACTTTTAAATAAAGGTTCTACAACTGATGGACTGCTTAAGGAAAATGCGATAATTTGCAAAATTGAAAATACAAATGAAATGAAAAATACATAAACATAGACTTGGATTCGGAAGTATTAATCACGATTTTACTAGTGGTAGGATCGGAATGCATGCATTTGTAGTCATTTTTATCATAATTTTTTTAAAAAATTACATTTGTGCTAAGGAAAATGCAAATGAAATATACTACAATAGAAAATAAGTGCCTTCGTAGAATCTGGGTGATTTAGACTAAAAAAAGATAATTCAATTAAATGATAAGCCAATTATTCCTGTTCTGCTTGTTTGACTGTATTTTAATTTTATGTGCAGGTGTGAAAAACATTTTGTTTCAATTAATTACTCCTTGTTGGACATTTAATTTAATAATCAAATCTGTATTAGTGAATATTGAAATTGTGCCAAATTATTTCCACTTAACTGGGCAATTGCAATGTTTATTAACTCTTTAACTAAAACTAAAAAATGTTAAATTAATGAAACTGTAATTAAATGTCGTATAAAATCAATGTGTGTTTGATATTTTAACTCTGAAAGGAACTTATGGCTTAGGGTCACCGCTACAATTTAAAAATTTGTCTCCCCTCAAACTCATGGTGGAATTTAATCCCCATTGTGACAGTATAGAGAGATGGGACCTTTAAGAGGGTCAAGAGGCTTCTGGTCACACGAATGGATGAATCAATTTATGGATTAATGGGTCATCATGAGAAAGAGATTGATGTATTTATAAGAAGAGGAAGGGAAACCTGGCTCATTAGCAAGCTTGACCCGTCTGCCACGTCACTCCCTCTGTCTCCTTGGAACCAGCAGAGTCCCTGCCACCAAGAAGGTCCTTTCCAGATGTGGCCCTTCAACCTTGGACTTTTCTGCATCCATAACTGTAATGAATACAGTTATTTTCTTTACAGATTACCCAGTTTCATGTATTCTGTTCCAAAAGCAAATGGACTAAGTACCAGTAATAATAATTGATTGCAATAATAATTGTTATAATATCTGTCACCAAATCAGTTGGCCTTTTCTAAAACACACACAAACAAAATAACCGACTTGTCTTCTCCAGCATTTATTTATTTATTTATTTTGAGACAGAGCCTCAAGCTGTCACCCTGGATAGAGTGCCATGGCATCACAGCTCACAGCAACCTCCAATTCCTGGGCTCAAGCGAGTCTCCTGCCTCCGCCTCCCAAGTAGCTGGGACTACAGGCGCCTGCCACAACGCCTGGCCATTTTTTTTTTTTGGTTGCAGCCGTCATTGTTGTTTGGTGGGCCGGGCTGGATTCGAACCCACCAGCTCAAGTGTACATGGCTGGCGCCTTAGCCCGCTGAGCCACAGGCGCCGAGCCAATAGACACACTCTTATCTGACAATGTGAATGTTACTTTCTTTGCATTATTATTATTATTATTGCTTAATATTCTGATGCAGCAATCATCTGATTTCTTTTCTAAATGTATTTATCTTCGTTCATTCTTTACGAGGTTTTTGTTTCTAA
>CAUYRH010044295.1:0-42177 GCA_963574655.1 Perodicticus potto
GGGCGCCTGTAGTCCCAGCTACTTGGGAGGCGGAGGCAGGAGACTCGCTTGAGCCCAGGAATTGGAGGTTGCTGTGAGCTGTGATGCCACGGCACTCTATCCAGGGTGACAGCTTGAGGCTCTGTCTCAAAAAATAAATAAATAAATAAAAAAATAAAAAGTTTGGGCCAGGTTTAGTGGCTCCTGCCTGTAATCCTAGCACTCTGGGAGGCAGAAGCAGGTGGATTACTTAAGCTCAGGAGCTGGAGACCAGCCTAAGCAAGTGTGAGAACCCATTTCTACTAAAAATAGAAAAACTAGACTGGCATTGTGGTGGCTACCTGTAGTCCCAGCTACTCGGGAGGCTGAGGCGGGAGGATTGCTTGAGCCCAGGAGTTTGAGGTTGTTGCCATGGCACCTTAGCCTAGGCAAGACTCTGTCTCAAACAAATGAACAAACACAGTTCAGTAACAAAGACTCATTATGTTTCCTTCTGTCATCAAGAAGAGATACAGTTTTCTGTGTCTATTTGTAACCCCACCCCTACCCCAGTCTGAGATGCCCTGTGTGTTATGCTTGATTAGGCTTTGATTTATTTTTTCCTTCACAATGTTCCTTCTCAACAGCAGGGGAAGGGTTATCAGCCCCTCAGCCTTCACTAGATTCTCCCAGAGCTGTGCTTTCATTGGTTACAGGGATGCTCAAATCTCTGGCTATTTGCTTACTTCCCTCTGACTCTTAGTTATTAAAACCCCCTTAGTTGCTAAAATAACAAGGATTAGCATCCTGCTAAGAGAGATGAGTGGATAGAACCTAGGATTGGTTCTGCTACTTCTTAGCAATGTGATTTTGGGCAAGCAAATTTCAATAATCACATATGTCTATCTCCTTGGTTGCAGTGACTTTATACCTGTACTGAAATAATTCATGTAAAACTATTTTGTAAACCATGATGCCCTTTAATGATGTTGGCTGTTAAAATTGTTATCATTCCTAAATAGTAATGTAAAAAATTTCTCTGTAGAGAGATTTGAGGGAACACCTAAGTAGCTGGATTTATTTTCTTCTAAAAGCTATTTGTTATCTTTTGTTATGTAATCAACCACTCCAAAGTTTAGTGACTCAAATGGTCATTTAAGTGATTTAAGTTTAGTGACTTAAAACAGGGCTCAACAAACGACTGCGCATGGGCCAGTAGTTGGTTTTTATAAAGGAAGTTTTTCAGCAACACAGTCTTACTCATTCATTTGCGTATTGCTGTGTCCGCTTCATGCTAGAAGGGCAGAGCTGAGGAGCTGTGCAGAGACACTATGGCCTAGAAGCTTAAAATACTGTCTCGCTCTGGAATAAAACATTTGCCCACCACTAGCTGAAAACAACAATGATTTATTATTTTTCATAACGTTTTGGCAAACTGGACATTTTCTCTGCTAGTCTCACTTGGAATCACTCAAATGACAGCAGTTTGCTGACAGCATGATTCCGGCGGAGGGTCCCAGACATCCTTCCTTACTCAAGAGATTCTTAAGAGTCACTTGAGCCTAAGACTTTGAGCTTGCTGTGAGCTGTGACGCCACAGCGCTTACCCAGGGCAACTGCAGTTCAGCAGGGAGGGACTATCTGTCTCTGGGGCATCGTCATTTCCCTCAACTTGGTCTTTCTTCCTCCAGTAGGGTAGACTGGGCTTCTTCACAGCACAGTGGTCTTAGGGTGCTAAAAAGACAAAAGCAGAAATGCAAGACTTCTCAAGGCCCAGTCTCTGGCGCTCACATGGTGACATTTCCATCGTATTCTATTAGTCAAAGCAACCCTGATTCCAAAGGTGGAGAATTGGCCCCCAGACTGCACTTCTTACTGGGAGGGGTATGACCATCACATTGCAAAAGGGCGTGAACACAAAGTAGATTGATTCCCTGGAGAGCATTACTCATATGACCTACCACCAGATACTTTATGTGAAACAGTTTCCATGTGGCCTAGAACTGGTTTGTTTTTTACAGAAATCAAATTTTGCTGGGACGTGCCAGTCAGAATGATCATAGTTTGAAATTGCATGTCATTATACTCACACATAAATGTTTCTTGTTGTTCTGTTTCATCTCTAGCTTTTCTTAGTGACACTAAAGATCAAGGCCCCCCAGTGCCGTCATACACCTGGAGAAGTGGTCAGACATACTCTTTGAGAGCATTTGAGAACCCCCCTCGGGTGCAGCAGACCCAAGCTCTCCGAGACTTTGAGAAGGTAAGTTCCATGGGTGGGGAATTGTTACCTCAATTAGAAGCAGTGCACCGGATAGTCACAATGTCTCATAAAGGCATGACCCAGGGATTACTCTGGATTATAAGCATTGCTGTCATTGTGGTATCTCTCCAAATAAGCAACGGTAGCTATGTGCTGGGTTGTGGCATAGGGACAGTTACCTGCTTGGTAGCCTTCCCCCTATCTGTACAGGATACCTTCCAAGACCCCGGTGGATGCTTGAAACCTTGGATCATATCAAACCCTACGTATATCATGTTTTCTACTATACATACTATACGTACCATTGGTACATACTATACGTACCAATAGTAATGTTTAGTTTATAAATTAGGCACCGTAAAATACCAACAACAATGGCTAATAATAAAATAGAGCAATTATAACAATGTGCTGGAATTACTACTTATGCATTTTAGGCCATTTTTAAGTAAAATGAGGGTTACTTGAACACAAGCGCTGTTATACTGCAACACCATGTGATAACCCAGACAGTTGCTAAGTGACTGGAGTATACAAGTGGGTGGTGTATACAGGCTACAGTGGACAAAGGGATAATGCATGGGTAGGGTGGAGTGTGAGATTTCATCATGTTACTCAGAATGATTTAAAACTTCTAAATTGTTTGTTTCTGGAATTTTTCATATCATATTTTCAGACTGTGGGTAACTATAGAAAGTGAAACCATGGATAAGGGGAGACTACTTTACCAGGGAATTCCATCTGACCACGTGTACACCTGGTTTACATCTCAGTAAAACTCAGGACATTTAAATGGCACCCTGAGCATCTGTAGCTGCAGCCTGGGAGCCCCGGAGTCCCAGTGCAGTCAGTGGGTTTGAATCCTCTGCTGATAGCTCGGGCTGCTCTGATATCTGGGTATTGTCTGCAGTCTGAAGTGTTTCAGTGACAACGCTTTGCTTCTCAACAAGAATCGGTTATGCCACTTGAAACTCCTAAATCAGCTAGCTCTTAGTTCTCTGCCTCTTGGTGTTGTTTGTCCTTAGTTTCAGGCAAGAAGAATGCCCGATAATATCGTACAGATCCCCAGCTCCCTGCAAGCTTGCTCATCCCAGGAAGCCTGTACAATAGAACCTGTCCACTAGGATTTGTATGGCCCAGAAAGAGCCACCCAGAATTCACACCTGTGTGTTCTAAAAAAAGAAGCAGCTCTTTGGTGCCCTCTGGGGGATACCCAGGGAACAGATCCCACCTGAGTAACGTAAATAGGTCCTAAGATATGTGGACCTAAGACTTAAGGTACATCCTGCCAGATAGTTCTGAAAGCAAAGAATATGTTCCATGTCATGCGCATAAGAATTAGGCAGCCTGCTGTTGGTATTTTTTGCTCAGAGTTGTCATGGATACTGTTTTTTTCTTATTTTAAGACACAGAGAATTTGCAGGAATATTAAGGGGCTTTGGAAGACTAAACTTCTGAACAGCTTTGTAGTGCTAGTGGGGGGAGCAGGGGTAGTAACGTCCCAATGCCTTCCCGTGTTCACTTTTTGGATGTGCTGCAATGCAGAAGGGGGTGAGCAGAGCCGCGGAGCTCCCGCAGGCTCTGGGCAGTACTCTCTGAAAGACAGGTTGAGAGGTGATTAGAGAAAATGAAGTGAGGAGTGTCGCCTCCACTTGAGGGATCTGGACACTGTGGGGACGGAAAATAATGGGCCAGGTCTGGTGACAAGCAGGACCCAGCTAACTTTCAGACATGGAGTCCTAAGCCCTCTTCTCTTTGAGTTCAGGTCTAATATCACAGATTACTTCTCAATGCCAGTGGGATCACTGACAGAAACCAAGCTAAGATGGAGAAAAGGCCAATATGAGAGATTTTCAATCTTGGACTCGACCTAAGAAATGCAAACAATGTAACCTAATCATTTGTACCCTCAAATTAATAAAAAAGAAATGTGCCGGGCATGGTGGCTCATGCCTGTAACCCCAGCACTTGGGAGGCTGAGATGGGGGGATTGCCTGAGCTCACAGGTTCAAGACCAGCCTGGGCAAGAGTGAGGCTGTGTCTCAAAAAAAAGCCAGGAGTTGTGGCTGGTGCCTGTAGTCCCAGCTACTTGGGAGACTGAGGCAAGAGAAGTGCTTATGCCTAAGAGTTTGAGGTTGCTGGGAGCTGTGATGCCACGGCACGGCACTCTATCAAGGGTGACAAAGTGAGACTCTGTTTCCAAAAAAAAAAAAAAAAGAAAGAAAGAAATGTCAAAGAAGGGAAAGAAAGAGACACTTTTTGAAATTATATTTATGGGACCTAAGAAGATCATAATCATAGCTCATGATAATGTTTGAGTGCTTGTTATATACCCAGCACTTTTGTAGACATTTCAACTATTGTATTTCAGATAATTTTCAGTTTACTTTCCTGACTTATAAGGAAGACATTATTATTACAACCATTATGCCAGTGAAGAGACCAAGGTTCAAATAACTTGCCCACAGTTATACAGGTATAAAGTGACAAACCAAGGTAACGCTGGCAATCCCATGGTTCCTGGGGAAATATGGGGGCACTGAGAGGGCGGTTGTGCTGGGGAATGTGTGCAGTTTGGTTCTGTACATAGGATCAAAAAGACAGATGCTGCAGAAGAGCCACAGAGGGCTCAGGGTCTGGCTGTGACATCAAGAGGGACCACCACTGCCCCGTCCGGTTTACACATTGTCTAATCAAGTCATCTTTAACGTGAAAATGCCAGCAGAACTGGCTGCCCTGTTGGTCTACTTGCAGTCTAAGCCAGTTTTCCCTGGCAGGCGGAATCTCACCACAGTGAGTCAGCCTCTTGGGGTCCCACCCATTCTGGCCAATTTTTCCACTTGCAACTTGAAGTCTGTGGACAAAGAAAGAAAAGAAAAATGCTAAAACGAAGAGGCTTTTTTAGCTTTTATATTGACCTGAAATATCACAGTCTGGGTGACCCGCGCTAATTTAGGTGAAGCTGGGCGTTGTCACTGCTGTCTCTAGGTCTCTCAATTTCAATGCTCAAGTGTGTCTCTCTAAATACAGCCTTGGAAAGTGAATGCCACCGGTGTATTTTTTTTACATGGCATTTATGTTTCCAAACCACAATGTTCCAAGCATACTGGTTTTGCTTTCACTGGTGTCTAAGACATTTGAAAAGTTATTCATGAGAAGGGATAAAATCTCGGACATTCAGTAGTTATGAAAGTAGTTTATTCTCATTTTTAAACACAACATGTTAGAGGACGTCCACACACAGTCATTCCACAGATCTTGAGCGAAGTTTTCAGTCCTGCCTAAGATATGTAGCAAATCAACCATTTTTTCTTTCTTTATAACTACAGAAGGAAAAGAATGATTCTGAGTGCCTCACAGCAGCAGTCCACAACCTTTTTGGCACCAAGGACCAGTTTCATAGAAGACAGTTTCTCTGTGATGGGGAGTGATGGCAAGATGGTTTGGGGATGATTCAAACACATTACATATATTGCACACTTTATTTCTGTTATTATTACATTATATAGTGAAATAATTATACAGCTCACCGTAATGTGGAATCGGTGGGAGCCCTGAGCTTGTTTTCCTGTGAGTGTATGGTCCCAGCTGGGGATGACAGGAGACAGTGACACCCAAAGAGTGCTGCTTATGTCCTCGGTTCCACCTCATGTCATCAGGCATAAGATTCTCATAAGGACCTCGCAACCCCAATCCCCCACAGTAGGGGGCGGGCTCCTATGAGAATCTAGTGTCACCCCTGACGTAACAGAAGGTGGCGCTCAGGCACTGATGCAAGCCCTGGACAGTGGCTGTAAATACAGATGAAGCTTCTCACTTTCGTGGTGCTGGTCCGTGGTAGCCGGTTGGGACTGTGGCTGAGGGCTGGGGCCCATAACTGTAGAGGATACAAAGATGAATAGGAGTCTCCATTCTCAAGGAGTGTACAATATAATTAGGAGCATGAGAAACTTAAATTATATAAGATTGTATTTAAATATAATAACACCTTAAGGCAACCATGGGAAGATATGTCAAGATTAGAGTAATTATGAATGTATGTCTTCAAAACCTAAATATTAGGACAAAGTTTTTTCTAATCTTTTTGTGCATAAACATTTTTTAAAGTCATAAACATTTTCTCACATTTGGTTTAAAATTAATAAGGACACTTTATCCAAAAGAATGCAATTACAGAAATTAAACAATCCTGAACATTCTGAAAGGTATGGTTATGAACACAGAAAGGAGCATCACTTCCTCAGAGAATGAGGCACTTGAATGAGAATGGTTGTTTTGCTATTTTTTAAATCTCCTTTCTGTTTCATTAGACCTTGTTTTCTTCTCTTCTCCACTCTATGAAGAGAAGCCCTATTTTTCTTGCTGTGGAATCTGCAGAATTTCTGTTCTGAAGATAATTTTCATTCTAAAAACAAAATTTTTAAGTGACAACAAAGACAATGGTATAAATTAATACAGTAGAACTTCTGCAAGGTTGAGCAGCCAAGAGTCTGCAGCAAACTGGTGATCAGATGGAGGTGGTCAACATAAGGAACTGGGCCTACTGTCCTGATATGTACACGTTGTGCATGTCCAGTCTGTGAAAATTAGGTCGACTTAAGGAATGGTCAGTGTTGGGAGGTGGTCAGCTATGGAGATCCTGCTGTACTGGTTGGATGTTCACAGTGTGCCAGGCTCTGTGAATGCATTTGACTTGCATTGTCTTATTCAGCACTTGTAGCCATCTTTTCAAGTTTGGTACAGCCATTATCTGCATTTGGACAGAGAGGGACACTGAGAGTAAGAAAAGGCTAGTAATTGCTAGAAAGTTCTAGAGCTGGGATTTGAACATAAGTGTGCTGATTCTAGAACTGGAAGTCTTAGTCACAATTTTACTATGTCTCTCTATTGACAGCTGATCTTCTGGGTCATTTGTTTAATCCACTCATCCACTTCAGGTACAGCGAAGCTTGTGTGCTCTAGCTGTGAGTTGCACAGTGGTCAAGTATGTGAAAGCGATGTGTTCACGGATGCTTGCGTCAGTGCTCTTGATCTAATGAAATATTATAAATAATCGAATTATCCATCAAGGTGGGGATTGGTTATTTCAAGGATGATGTACACATGCAACAAAACATAAAACAAGGCCGACTAGGAAGGCTTTCCATGATAATAAATGTAAGACTAAACAATAAAACAAGTTGACTGAATATTACATAAAATAAGATCTCTTTGTTCTTTTTTTTTTTTTTTTTTTTTTAATCTCACTCTGTTGCCCTGTATAGAGTGCCGTAGCATCATACCTCACAGCAAACTCAATCTCTTGGACTTAAGCAATCCTCTTGCCTCAGCCTCCTGAGTAGCTGAGGACTATAGGCGTGTGTCACCACATCCAGCTAGTTTTTCTATTTTTAGGAGAGACGGGATCTCACTCTTGCTTAGGCTAGTCTCGAACTCATGAGCACAAGCAATCCATCTACCTAGGCCTCCCAGAGTGAGAATTATAGGGATGAGCTACTGGCCCGGCCAAGATCTCGTTTTTGAGAGAGAACAAATAGAAATGTCTGGAAGGATATAATGAAAATATTGATAGTAATTACATCTGAGTGATGGATTAACCATCAGTTTTACCTTCTTTACAACTTTCTGTATTATCTGAATTTTTAATAATGTATATTCACTTTATTTACCTAGTCATTGAACAAATATTTCTAATGTTCTTACTATGTGCAACATAACGTCTTAAGCACTGCCTACAATGATAAAGAAGTAAACATGGTTCCTGCCCTTGTAGAGTTTACAGATTAGCAAATTACAGCAAAATATAATCATTATTTTTTATGTAGGTAAAGGGTATTGCAGATTATATCTACTGGGGCTCCTAACTCTGTCTGCAGAGGTGAGAGGATTTAGGGAAAGTTTCCTAAAGGAAACTACATCTAACCAGGGACTTGAAGGAGGAATAACAATTAGCCACTAATTTGGGGTAAGAGTGGGAGAATGAAGAATGTTCCATGCAAAGAAAACAGCATTACTCAAGATACAGATGAGGGATAGACCTGTAGTGAGTAGTATTCCCAGAGCAGGGGGTGCAAGGAATGTGGGGGAAAAGGAAAGACAGCAGCCAGCACACAGGCAGTCTTGGAAGTTATGCAAAGGCTTTTATATTTTATCTGAGCTCAGTGGGAACCACTGAAAGCTTTTAGACAGAGAGGCCACACGATCAGATTTCCCTCTTGGAAAGATCCCATTGGCTCCTGTATGAACTCTGGATAGAAGAAGTAAAGTTAGGGAGAGAGAACAGTTAGCAGGCAGGGGAAGGAGAGAGAGATTTCAGAGACAGAAGCTATTGATTAGAGGTAGAACCAGAAAGGGAGAAGCAGCCCAAAGATGACTGACCAGCAGTTCATCTCTTCATTCCCAGCCCAGACCGTCACCCTATTGTGAACGTCCAGGCTACCTTGAACTCTCACTTCAATAGCATGTTATCCGTTCAGGGCCTCCCTTATCTGTTTGAATCTGAGCTCCACACTAGCAGGGACAATCTTTGTCTTTTCACCACTAGAGACAGGGATTAGCCTTAGGGCCTGGTATGTAGTAGGCATGCCTTTTTCTTTTTGTCTTTTTTGGATGAATGAGTGATATCAAACTTGAGTTTGGGCAACGACTACTTTATGCCATCCACTGAGAAAAAGAAAACAGTAGTAGGCACCTCCACTGTTTTTATCACCATGAAAACAATGGCAACACAAACCAAAAAACAGGTGAAGTGATTTCCATTTGGGAAGCAAAGTAAAGATCCTTCCCACTCTTAAGGAACTCTCGATCTAAGTGGGGAGACAGCCAAACAGATAATTCCCTATGTTGTGAAATGACCACAGTGAGAGCAGGTCTGCAGTGCTGTGGGAGGGCTCTGGAGGGGCCTTTGTCCAGATGTTAGGGTCAGGTAATATCTTAACTGAATCTTTAGGGAGAGGTGAGGCTAGTTAAGTCAGAATGACGAGGAGTAACATTCCAGGTTCAGCCTGCTACCCTGCAAAGTCCTGGAGGAAGCAGAGACCACAGCAAGTTCAGAAACAGGAGGGTTTTTTGTCATAGCTGAAGCTCTAGTGAAACAGGAGGGTTTTTCCTGATTGGGGTGCACGTGGGCTGTGTCTCTCCCAAGTCACCCTACTGCTGGTCAAAGCATTATTATTGCAGCCATGGTCATTCACTGGCCATGGACTCCTAACTCTTGTGCTTCTTAGAGTAGGTCCTAGTCGTACCTTCAAAACTGCCTTCACTCCTCGAGAGAATGGAGAAAGGATTATTGAGAATCTAGAGAAAAAGGTGAGGCTGTTTCTCCCCTGAATTCTAGAAGCTCAGCAAATGACCAATTATAGACAAACACCAAGTCCTGCTGGTGTCAACTGGGCCAAACTGATGGAGAATCTAGTTTGGAACTTGGGAGTCCTGGCATTGCTGCAGCTCAGCTGTCACTTCTGTCACAGCTCACTTAACCGTCTCTGGTTGCACTATTTCTGGCTAGACCACCTATTTTTGGTGACCAGGGAAGTTGTTATCTGTTTTGTTTTTATATAGTTCACAGTCTCTTGTGTGATGACAATGACGAAGCCTGGGGGGAGGGTGCAAGTGTGTATCTATGGTGGGGAAGGCAGCGGGAACATCATCTGAACCCCTCTCCTTTATCTGAATGACGAAGCTGCCTGAGATAGGGTTTCTTTGCTAACCTGATGTAATAGCTCTGAGGTTAGCACTCTTGTCATTGGGTCAAGAAAAGGCTGCGTGAAGCAAGGGCAGCAGCGTGCTTCTGAGTTTGGGGGGAGAAAATGGAACAGTATTAGGAATAGGCTAGCATTTAAAAGACTCAACTTTAAGGTGGTGGTGGCTCACACCTGTAATCCTAGCATTCTGGGAGGCCCAGGTGGGTAGATTGCATGAGCTCAAAGGTTTGAGACGCAAGCAAGAGGAAGACCCTTTATTAAAATAGAAAACTATTTTATCTCTTCATTAAAATTAGAAAAACTAGTTGGGCATTGTGGCAGGTACTCTAGAGGCTGAGCAAGAGGATTGCCTGAGTCCAAGAGTTTGAGGTCGCTGTGAGCTGTGGCACCACAGCACTCAACCCAGAGTGCAGAGTGAGACTGTGTCTCAAAAAATAATAATAATAATAAAATAATTAAAAATAAATAAAAGACTCTGTAACTTCAGGAATTATGTTGAAATTTCAGAAACAGTTTCAGAAGGAGATTTTGTTTATTGTGCAACTCAAGAGAAAAAAGTCAGATCTTTGTAGAATTCAGCTTGCTTTCTGAGATGGGTATTAGTAGTTGACTCTGAGACACAAAGCAGAACCCTCGTGTGAGAGTAAAAGGGGTAATGAGTGGAGACCAAGTTCATTAACTCTGAATGACATTTTCCTTGCTGGAATGTGGTATGTGAAAGTTACACATAGTCCTCAGAGCAGCTCAGTGAATGTGTTTTCCTGTGTCAAAATATAGAATCAATCATATGTTTCTTTTTCTTTCTTTCTTTCTTTCTTTTTTTTTTTTTTAGAGACAGAGTCTCACTTTATCACCCTCAGTAGAGTGCCGTGGAGTCACACAGCTCACAGCAACCTCCAACTCCTGGGCTTAGGCGATTCTCTTGCCTCAGCCTCCCAAGTAGCTTGGACTATTGGCACCCACCACAACGCCCGGCTATTTTTCTGTTTTGCAATTCGGCAGAGGCCAGGTTTGAACCCGCCACCTTCAGTACATGGGGCTGGTATCCTACTTGATGAGCCACAGGCACCGCCCCCAATCATATGTTTCTGTTTTATCTGAGGATTATAATAAAACTCTACCTTTTTATAAAACATAATAATCTATGAGTATTCAGTGTTGAGGGCCACTTAGAGGATACTTCATCTGACCTTTCTGTTAGGGACCCATAATCTAGGGAGGGTTAATATAGAGAACATTTAGACATGATCAGTTCTAAGCTACTTGCCTTTAACTGAATTGAACCAAACTTTTACTGCATCTTTATCGTAAAAAAAAATACTTTGCAGGCTCAGCGCCTGTGGCTCAAGTGGCTAAGGCGCCAGCCACATACACCTGAGCTGGCAGGTTCGAATCCAGTCTGGGCCTGCCAAACAACAATTTCTGCTGCAACCAAAAAATGGACAGACATTGTGGTGGGCGCCTGTAGTCCTAGCTACTTGGGAGGCGGAGGCAGGAGACTCGCTTGAGCCCAGGAGTTGGAGGTTGCTGTGAGCTGTGATGCCACAGCATTCTATCCAGGGTGACAGCTTGAGGCTCTGTCTCAAAAAAAAAAAAAAAAAAAAAACTTTGCAAAGGATTTGGAAAGTAATATCTGCCAGATTTGGGTTCTTCTTTTTAAAATAACTTCTTTATTGAAATATAATCTATACACTGTCCCATTCACTTTCCTAAAGTTTTCAATTCCATGGTTTTATTATATTCACCGAGTTGTGCAAACATCACCTCTATCCAATTCCAGAACATTTTGTTCACCCTAGAAAGACACCTCATGCCCATTAGCAGTTACTCCCTACTCCCCTGTCCCCAGCCCCTAGAAAGCATGGATCCATTTTCTTTCTTTATGGATGTGCCTGTTCTGCACATTTCATATAAATGGAATTATACAGTATGTAACCTTTTGCGCCTGGCTTCTTTCACGTAGTAGGATGTTTTCAAGGTTCGTGAATATTGTAGCAGTATGTCATTCCTTTTTATGACTAATATTCCATGTAGATATACTAAGTTTTGTTTATTTATCCATCAGTTGGAGCATGTTTGAGATGTTTCCACTTTGGGATATTATAAATGATGCTGCAATAAATATTTGTGTATAAGATTTGGGGGGGCCACATGATTTTGTTTTTCTTTCTTTTTTTTGTGGCCACATGATTTTAATTCTTTTGGGTGTATAACTAGTAGAGGGACTGCTAGGTCATGTGGTGACTTTGTTTTTAATCTTTTGAAGGCCAATTTTGGTTTATTCATTTTGAAAATGAAGAAGACAGTTTCTGCATAGGTTCAGGTGGTCAGATCCTCCAAGGCCACAAGGAACTTCATTTAGTGTGAAGATACTTTTTGAAAAGATGTAGCAGGCCTGAGGTGGATGGGGGCGAAGCTGTAACAATCACAGTGAGTCCCTGGTGCCTTGGGGTCGTTCAGTCTCATGATTACGGCCCATGAGTGTGTGACACGGAGCCATGCTGCTGGAAGCTGAAGTCTTGCTCACTTTCTAGGTGAGTAAGTTAGTCAACTTCTTTCCTACACAGTAGCGTGGGGATAATATCTAGTCTTCGGACTTCAAAGGTTGTTGAGAAGATAAAGTGAAATACACATTGGAGTGTTTTTTGTTTTTATTAAGTCATTTGTACATAGATCCTACATACGTTTATGCCTTTATGGGATTCGATGTGTTGATTATTTGTACAAAATTGGAGTGCTTACATGCTACTAATCAACATAGCCTTCACCTCATTTACCCAATTACAGCATTGAGACGTTTGTGTTCTACACCTGTACTTGCAATGTGCTCCCTAGGTGTGGTCCCTCATTGGAGTGTTTTGTGCCTTGTTAACCCTATGCCGGTGGCCCCTTCTGGGAAGGCAGTAGAATTGTACCCAGTTGATTTGGTAAGGCAGGGCCAAGTCATCCAAAACAGGCAGGAGTTAAAGGTTTCATTCATGCACCTCAGATTTGATCAGAACAGCATCAGACTCAACAGAGATATAGATGAGAAAACGTGTGTGTGTAAAACAAACACATGTGTGTTCCTCTTTCCTTACCTCGTCTCCTCCTGGCTACCCTGTCTCCCAATCTCAAATGCGGTGGGTTGTTGGGTTGTATTTCTTGGGACGCTAGAGAGCAGGAGACCTGCCCACATGTCTGTGTGCCCTTCCCAGAGGAAGTTAATAAAACTTAAAACTTTTTTAAAGTTTTCTTTTATTTTTATTTTTTAAAATTATTTTTTATTCAATCATAACTTTGTACATTGATGCATTTATGGGGTTCACTGCTTTGATATACAATGTGAAATGCTTACATTGAACTAAGTAACTCGTTCATCACAATTATACTCATTTCTTAATAGTTTTGCAATGTACCATTGCATCATGCACATTAGGTGAGGTCCCCCCAAACACCCTCCCTCCCCTCTCTCTCCTTTTCCCTTGTACTTTCCCATAGGGCTGTTTTGAAAACCAGACAGTTAGTGAAGTTATAGGTTAAATTGTCTATTGGACACGATCGTTTGGTCACCGTTACTGGTTTTGTCTTAGAAATAGGATATCCTTTCCACCCTTATTTCTTCCTGCGGCACTAGGCAGCCAGAGCTCTCAGTCTGAGCAGGGCGACTCTCTTTGCCCTTCAGGGCCCTGGAGAGCTGGTGGGCAGCCTGAGATTCTTTAGAAAGCCAGAGCCTTCTGACGGGTGAGTGCCTTTGGCAAGATTGTTTCTGTGAGAAAATGCGTTTCAAACACGGAGGAATCTCAGGATGCCAAAATCTCAAAAGTCCACTAGACTAGAGCTGACTTCTGATACAGAAGCCCTGACAAGGGGCTCTTTAGTGTCGGTCAAGACCCTTCTGTGACAGGAAATTTATTCTCTCTTATAATGTAAGTACTCACTAAAAGTCTGATGTGTAAATGGACAGGGGGAGTGTGGAGATCACATCCAACTCTACTGGAGAATCGATCCTTATCGCTAACTGAGAGCTGCCCCCGTGTACTTCCCAGTTTCATTCTAGTTAAAATACTCTTTTAAAAATTATGAACTGGCTCAGTGCCTGTGGCTCAACAGTCTAAGGCGCCAGCCATGTACACCTGAGCTGGCGGGTTTGAATCCAGCCCGGGCCCTCCAAACGACGGCTGCAACCAAAAAATAGCCGGATATTGTGGTGGGCGCCTGTAGTCCCAGCTACTTGGGAGGCGGAGGCAGGAGACTCGCTTGAGCCCAGGAATTGGAGGTTGCTGTGAGCTATGATGCCATGGCACTGTATCCAGGGTGACAGCTTGAGGCTCTGTCTCAAAAAAAAAAAAAAATTATGAACGATTTCACAAACAACAGAAATATGCAAAGAATAATAAAATACTTGTCCTTGTATCCAGTATCTACATGTTAGCAGACATTATCTTCAGTCTGTTTTTCCCCTATGAGAAAATACAAGTTAGCATCACAGGTAGAGGTGCAGCCCTCCTCTAGCCTGCCTGGATCCCCCCTCTGCTTTCCTACAGTTCCCCATTATTAAGTAACTTCCCCCCAATGACATAATGAGGAAATAGCAGAGCCAAGATTGAACCTCAGGCTCCTTGGTTCAAAACCTATTGCTCTTTCCACAATTTCATGCTCCTTCACCTAGGCAAATACACACAACAGTGATAATATTTACTGTCTATTTATAAATGAATGTGAAGTGTTGGGAGTTATTTAAAGCACTATTCTCCTGTTCCTCTGTTTATTATATTGACTTGTTTTTTAAAAAATATTTCTATTTTCAAGGAAGGGAAATATATAAATTATCAGGTACCAAATAAGTTATGGAAAGAATGTGTTAATTAAGTTGACTTATTATTTTTAGTGAGTGGAACTTGATTTTTAGGCAAGAGATTGGTAAGAGATTAATATGTTTTCAAGCAATTCCATTAGAAGAGCTATCTGGGGTCTGAATACAATTAAGCTGGGTTGTTTTTAAAGGCTGATTTGACAGTTGGTTATGTTACTGGAGCACGACTCGCGGCAGCTGGAGGTCCTCCTCCTGGTGCTGACCCAGACTTCATTCACGTCTCACTTCCAGTCTGGACTAACCCATGAGAGAGGGGTAGAACGAAGAAACTGAGGACCAGCAGGGGAGAGCCAGTAATGTCTAGAAAACTACATTTCGAGAGAAGAGTAAAGATTTGAGACATCTTCTGGAAAAAAGGAAGAACAAAGATAGAAGCTCTCCCATTGCTTAAGAACCTGTGGTGGTTAATTCCCTAAGCAATGCAGAGCTTATGAAAGCACACAGGCTGGGAGGCCTGATGCAGGAGGCCAAGTGAGCAGCCCGGGTAATTTGTGTTTTTGTTTGTTAAAGCCACAGAAAAAAAAAGTGCAGCCTGAGCAAGAACAGGCCCTGGGCGTGATGGTGCACACTTGCAGTCCCAGCTACTCAGGAGGCTGAGGCACGAGGTTGAGGCAGGAGGTTGGCTTGGCCCAGCAGCTTGAGGTTACTGTGAGCTAGGATGATGGCACTGCACTCCAGCCTGGGCAACAGAGTGAGATTCTGTCTCCAAAACAAACAGAACCCACCCTCCCCCCCAAAAAAAAACCTACAAAAAACAAACCAAACAAAATGTAAGCAATAAATAAGATGATCTTCCCGGTAAGCAATATCTTGTGTCCCTTCCGCGGCCTTTCTCCTCACCCTTTGTCCAGAGCGAGAGCCCAGGTGTGCCCAAAGGAACAAATTCCAGGTTCCTCACCTGACTATCAAGATCTCTCTAAGGTGCTTCTTCACTTCCCATCTTCTGGGGTCCCTCGTCTCAGGACAGCATGTGCCCTATTTCTTGCTGGTTGGCTCTCTGCTCCACTGCCTGATGTCCTTGTATTATTCTGTCCCCTCCACCTATCCAAACCTGCGTCATCCTTAAAGGGTGCTAAAGTGCCAGTTCTTGGTGGAACTGTCCAAAATGACCTCTCCTTCCAAATTTGTGTAGTTTTGACTATTTGCACGGTTCATTTTTTCCTTTGTAATTTGTCATATATTATTCCTCATTTGTTCAGAACTCTTGCACAACATCCACATTTTACACTATGTATTCAAGTTAGTCTGTTAGAATAATTTATTTTACTTACAGAACCATCTTTTTATAAGGAGGAATGCTATTAGGTATGTTTATCATCCTAAAATGTCTGCATCATATTGCATAAGATTGAGTTTTACTCATCCTCTGAGGTCAAAGAAGTCAGCAGGTTAATTCTTCATCCATTCTTGAATTCAGCAGACGTTTACGGGCACAGACTGCCTCCGAGCACTGTGAACAAAAGGCAAAAATTCCAGCTTTCTCATGAAGTTTATGTCCTAGGGGGGAGAGAGAGACAACAAAATAAATAAGTAAAGTGAATCTTTTATAGGAGCAGTGCTACAGAATAAAAAATAAAGAAGGGGGACGCAGAGTGTCTTCATGAGGTTTGGGGCAGGTTACAGTCTTGAATAGGGCTTGCACCTCTCTGAAGAGGTGACATTTGCTCAAAGAAGAAGGTGAGGGGTGAATCATGTGGTTATCTAGAGAAAGAACATGCCAGGCAGAAGGGCCAACAAGCTCAGGCAGTCCAACAAGGGAATGTTTTCTTGCTTATTATTTTGGAGAAAGACCCAGGAGAAATGGGGTTCCTGGGGCAAAGGGTACAGGGGGAGAGTAGTATGAAAAAGTAGAAGAGGTAATTGAAGGAGCAAGGATCACCTAGGGCCTTGGGCCTTACAGGTTGTTCGGGTGACATCACTCACCTTTCACTCTAGGTTAGATGGGAAGCCAGTGGGGTTTCTAGTGGAGAATAATCTATTTTATAAGGGTTACGGTGGCTGCAATGCTAAGAACAGACTACACGGGGAAAAGAAGGGAACAGGGACATCAGTTAAGGGGGATATTCAAATAACTTAGGGGTAGATGATAGTATCTTGGACCAGAGTGGTAGAGTTACCTTTGACAGTGGTGGTAGATGGGTTCTCTCTCTTTCTTTCTCTCTCCTCTCTCTGGCAGATAGAAATAATATTTGTAGACAGATGAGTGATGTATATGAAAGAGAACGAGTCAAAAACAACTCACAGGTTTTGGCCTAAATAACTGCAAATACTGAGTTGTCACCTACTAGGAAATTAGATACAAACTGGAGTTAAGGGGAAAGATGAGGGTAGGTATTAAAAACTTAGAAATTTAGATGAGCAAAACTTCATTGTTCTACCCATTCTAGAATAACTTTCTAGCAAATGTAGTTTCTTAGCAACTATTTAATATCAAAACAAACCCTTCTGTACTATTGGAAAACTACAGGGATAATACAGGTGAACTAGCCCATATGTTACAAAGCAAATCAGCAAAACACATAATACTTATGGGAGACTTACCTATTTATTAATTCTGCAAATACTGTATTTAGGGAGTGATGTCTAAATACTGTACAATAAGAATCCAAGGACGTAAAGTGCACCTTGCCAGCCCTTAAAACACTTTAGTCTGGTTGAGGTGATTGTCAACAGGCCCTGACAGCACACTGGGAAGAATGTGGGTGGAGAGGGCTCCGTAGGTACCTGTGGAAGCTGCAGGACTTCATAAAGACACACGTATCATTGACCCTTCCCTCATAGCTTCAGATTAGTGGGAAAGATCAAACATACACGAAGTCAAATAAAGCTGAAAGGTGTGAATAACCCTTCACGACCATAAAACAATATCAAGAGGCAGCATATGAACACTTGTCAAATGCTAATATTTGCCTTAGGAGTTCCAAAGGGGAAGAAGGCTTTGCAGGCTGGGGTAGCAGGAAGGCTTTACTTGGGCGGTACTTGAACTTACAACAAAGGAAGGAAACAGGATTGAGTGTCTTAAAGACAAGCAATGGAGTTTCCTCTTCATTCTACGAGTGATGAGGTGGCTGTGAAGGGCCATAAGTAAGAGAGATGACCGGGTACGGTTTGAGTTTTGAAAACATTGCTTTGGTTGCAACGTGGAGAACAGGTGACTGGAGTGGATTCTGGGAAAGATGATGGGGACTTCCATAGAAGAATTTGCCATGAGGTTTTTTGTGAGAATGGGATTTTCAATTTGGATATGTAGAGCTGGATCTTAGGTAAGAGGACTTGGTTTGGGATTTTGGGGGTGTTTGGGATGTAAAAATGCAGCCCTAAAAGTGGATAAGACCTCTAAGGGAAAAAATGTGATGAGGAAAAAACGAAAGGAGAAAACTAAGAATTTACCATCATTTAAGCACCCATTTTAAGAAGCCAACAGCAGCAACAACCAACAGAAAAGGGGGCAGAGAGACAGGAGAGGAAGATATCACAGGGCATGTGAGGAAATAGGCATAAATGTGCAGAACAATCTAGGTTGGATAAGAACACTCTGTATTTGTTTTCCTTCCCATAAACTTTTATTAAATTATCTTACATGATAAAGGAACTCAAGTGCAGTAGACTACCAAAGCACGATTAAACACTAATCTATAGTCTAGCAGCCTGGCTCCCCTTGTGTACACAGAGGTGATAATAACTAGGTCATCCCTCTAAGAGCTTTGACCAGGAAAGGACCTTACCAAGTACCCATTTCCAACCACTTCATTTTATCAATGAGGACAGTTAGGCCTCTAGAGAAGTGCACCCCTAAGTTCACACACATATTTAATAGTAGAACTGGCACCAGAAAAAGATCTTTTGAGTTTTTATTTAGACTTTTCTCTTTTCATCACTGTCTCTGACTCTAAATCATATTTCCTTCACACTAAGAGTACAGAGTTAGTGAACATAATTAAGTGAATTTTAATTGTGTGTTTTCTTTAATGAGAAATATTTCAACTTATTAACTATCTGGTAAGAAATGTTATCTACAGGCAGACCCCAGGTTATGAACAAGATGGGTTCTGTAGTTTGTTCTTAAGTTGAATTTGTATGTAAGTTGGAACAGGTACACTTACCTATTACCTATAATAGCCCCTGTTCATAAGTGTGAATTGTATGTCATTCAGATGTTTGTAAGTCAGAGGCTGCCTGTATTTATAATCCAAATCTATTTGGGAGAATGTCTAGTTCTAATTAAGCTCTCCTGAGGCCACTTTATTCACTCAAACATTTTCTATCTTTCAAGGCAAAGTGCAAATTCAACTCCTCGTGAAGCTCCTCTGAACATCTTAGGAATTAAATCAGTGTTTCTTCTGGGTTCCCACAGAGTCCACGTTTTGCAAACTGCTGGCTGAAACTTACTTAGTGGGTCATGAAATCAATTTAGCAGGTTCTACCGAGAAAGAGAAATAGAACATACTGGAGAACATCACACATAGAGATGGAGACAATTACTCTGTGAGATGTGAACTTCAGTTAAGAATGGGCATATGTATACTGGATGGCAATGTAATAGGTAGAAAAACACAGGTTTGGAGGATTACAGGGTAAAACACATCTTAACATGGAAAGATCAGCTGTAAGGCCACGTAGCTGTTTGTGGGTTGAGACCATCTTCATCTTTGTATACCTCGTGCCCAATATACACCTGGTGGGTATGCAGATGTTGGCTGGAATTAGGAAGTGGAAGAATGAAAAGCAGGTAGTTTGGGGAGGAAATGAGTGCTTGAATTAAGTGTAAACTTTTTCCTTTCCTTTACCTTGAATGTTAATACTGATTTTTTCCAACCTAGTATTATTTGGACTTAGAACTTGTGTTTGGTATCTGTGCTGTGGGGTCACCTTCAATGTTCCGTGTGCTGTGGTATAAATAATACTTCCTGCTAATGTTGCAGCTGTCACTCAAGGATCTTAAATTGCTTTACAAGCAGGATCTGGTGACCAGGGCCTGGCTCCACTTGGCAGGTGCCAGAGTTAAGAACCAGTGACTGGATGAAATCCTTGGCTCCGGGGTGATGGCTCCCTCCCTCAGGCCCTCCCACACTCTCTCTGCCCATCCCTTCTGCATCGGAGGGAGGACCCCCCAACCCTGCCTTTTTGTGAGCTTGGATGACTGGTAAACAGAGTTGGCAAAGATTCCAGTCAGCTTGAAGATTTGCTCTCTTTGGTGGTGGCTACAGTGTGTAGGGAGGCAGTAAAGGCTGCGAATTTGCTTCAGGGGTTGAAAAGGGGAAAGGAAAACTGCAAAGGGACTGATTGGAGGGGAGCTCTGGATCATCAAAGGAACTCACTAACTCCTTAAGATTTGCACCTGACTGAAGGGGCATATATGACATGTGGTCCCCATTTCTTGGGCCATTTCGTGTACATGTGGTCTGCTTATTTCTTGCTTCTGGCTACACGCCTTTGGGATTTATTGTCCAAATCAGCCACCAGGAATTCTGGTGTCCCCCTCTTATTTCCTTCTCTTCCTTGCAGCCTTACTGCCACCTTGAATTGCTTCCCTTCACCTTTTCCTGGAAGCTTCTGGGGGTCAGCCCCCTCTTTTCCAAGAAGCTGTTAACTGCCTACAGTTGGGTCTGGAGACTCTAGGAGGGTGACAGCAGAGTCCCGGCTTGGAGTCGGGTTACACCACTTGTGTCTGAGTTCACGCAGCGTGTTCCTCTGTCGGGGATTCCGCAAATATCTCCCTGTGGTAAAAAAGGAAAGCGCGCTGCGCTCCAGCACCCAGAACAGCCAGCCCAGGCCGGAGTCCCGTAGAGAGCGCCCGCAGTCACCGGGCCATGGCACCGTAGCCCGGCGCGCGGGTCCCAGCCTCGGCAGCGTCCCAGCGGGCTCCCCTCATGCGGCGGCGCAGCTGCTCCTAGGGCGAGGGGCGATCGGGCATGCTCCTCCCCATGGGTGGCCCACCATGTCTAATGGGTATCGCACTCTGTCCCAGCACCTCAATGACCTGAAGAAGGAGAACTTCAGCCTCAAGCTGCGCATCTACTTCCTGGAGGAGCGCATGCAGCAGAAGTACGAGGCCAGCCGGGAGGACATCTACAGGCGGGTGAGCGCCGGGCCGGGCTGGGCCGGGCTGGGCCGGGGCAGGGCCAGGGCAGGGCCGGGAGGACGGCTACGGGGGTGAGCCCGGGGCTGGGGCAGGGCCGGGAGGACGGCTACCGGGGTGAGCGCGGGGCCGGGAGGACGGCTACCGGGGTGAGCCCAGGGCCGGGGCAGGGCCGGGAGGACGGCTACCGGGGTGAGCCCGGGGCTGGGGCAGGGCCGGGAGGACGGCTACCGGGGTGAGCGCGGGGCCGGGAGGACGGCCACAGGGGGTGCGCGCGGGGCCTGGGAGGACGGCTACCGGGGTGAGCGCGGGGCCTGGGAGGACGGCCACAGGGGGTGAGCCCAGGGCCGGGGCAGGGCCGGGAGGACGGCTACCGGGGTGAGCGCGGGGCCGGGAGGACGGCTACAGGGGGTGAGCCCAGGGCCGGGGCAGGGCCGGGAGGACGGCTACGGGGGTGAGCGCGGGGCCGGGAGGACGGCCACAGGGGGTGCGCGCGGGGCCTGGGAGGACGGCCACAGCGGGTGAGCCCAGGGCCGGGGCAGGGCCGGGAGGACGGCCACAGCGGGTGAGCGCGGGGCCGGGCTGAGGCCGGACCGGGCTGGTTGACCCACCTGTGGAAGTTCCCGGGTTTTCCTAGCTGGTGCGGTGCTAGTCACCCAGAGGCCAGGTTCCGTCCAGGTCTGGTCACCTTAAGGCAGTGTGACCTTGGACAAGCACGTTTCACCTCTCTTTTGCCGGGTTTCCACTTTCCTTATCAGTAAAGGGAGCGGCTGGACGACATTTAGAGGCTCTCCAACTCTGGTGGGGAAGTGTGCAGAGCAATCGCTTTGGCAGCTGGTTTAAAACGCCAATTCTACGCCTCACCCTACGGATTCAGATTTGGCAAACGGATGGGGCAGCTTGGAAGTTGGCGTTTTTTAAACAAGAGCCCTGGAGGTGACCGTGAGGCAGGTAGACAGTCTGCTGAAGAAGCTTCTTGCTCTGGCCCAGTGGGGCTGAGGGTGACGCTATGGACAAGCGTGCTGAGGCGGAAGCCATTTCTGTTACTTGAGAAATTCACGTTTGTTTTTGAAGATGGCCATGTAGACAAGCTTTTAAGGCAGAATCTTAGGCACTTTTATTCTCAAGAATACGCACCTTAGGACAAAGAAGAGCTGCCAGGTGGGGTGGGAGGGGGAAGGGCAGCTTCCCCACAAGGGAATCATTGATGGGTCAGAGATTGGGGTGGGGAAGGAAGACCAGGGATGGGCGGAGCTGAGGGTGAGATGAGACAGCATCTTGGTAGGAGGTGTCGTCAGCACACAGTAGGCTGTGGATCACAAGGCTTAAGCTTCCTTACTGGTCTGGCAATATTGATTTCCTTAGCCCTATAGTGACTGGACAAGCAGGACCCAGAGTGACCCAAGTTATCTGGTGCTGGTTGCCTCTGACCTTGTTAGATATTCTGAATCTTCAGTTGTTTACACCAGAGGACTACCCAAATATCATTTTCTATTTGTGCTGCCCTCTTTTGTCAAGAGGAAGGTTGGGAAGCATTAGAGGCTTCTAGGTAGCATCTTGGATCAGAGGAATAGCTGGTGTCTATGCGACCCAAATAATTATTTGGTACATTTGACACCTAAATCTGAGGATTTAACCCTATTTCCTGTCTCTCCTAAGTTTCTGTGTTTTAACCTGAATCTTCCAGAAACTGGTCCAGTTTCACATTTTCTCTTTGAAGGGTTTGTGTAATGAGTGTCCCTCGTTGGAGCTGGCGGAGGGTCGTGCCTAGAACTGGAGGGGCAATGAGCGGCAGCATCCGCCTCAGGGGAGGAACAGTGAGTGGATCTGCCCACTGTGCACAGGGAGGAAACTTTGCTTGTTAATTGTCTTCAAAGCAAAGCTGAGGGAAGGGACAATTCCTTAGCTAATTGGAAGGAAAGGTTTTCATTTCTTTTTTTTAGCTTCAATTGAATGACTGCCTGAGCCATTTGGTCTCACTCTCCACTCTGTAATGGCTAACGAGACATTTTCAGGAGTGGGTGTGAGACGACACCGGTTTCTCTCTTGTGGAAGTGTGATTAATGAGATTATAGGAGCTATAGGGTGTGGAAGGAGTGGGTCACAGCATATTGTCACATGTAGAGTTGACAACCCTTTGGCTAGACCCTATTATTGCCATGGGTCTCATACCAGAAGGAGATATTGCCCTGTTTCTACCTAGTCTTATGTGTGAGGAGAGCAGTCAGCTATTACATCAGATGATTTGAAGGGTCCCAAGCTACTGTGTAACCTCCGTTCCCTTCTCATCAAATCGTTGTTCAATCTGCCTATCATATTCTTCTTCTCTTTGGGGTATAATTATTTGAAAACTCTAAAGGCTTAGGTTGAAATGCTGTTATTGTTTGGGAAGCAGAACACATAAAACCTTTATTAATCATTTGCATCATGATTGTAATTAGTCTATCACACTCCTTCATGGTGAGGGGTTGATGGAAACTAGGGCAGTTCTATTTTGCTGGAAGGATAAAAAGATTGGAAATCACTGCACTAGAATCCGCCAACAAGCTGGGGAGCTAGGCAAGTTACTTCACCAATGAGCTTGCTCCAGCCTCTGTAGAACTAGCATTAGTAATTAAGCCAGATGCCTGGATTGGTGGCTCACAACTGTAATCCTAGCACTCTGAGAGATCGAGGGGGGTGGATTGCTTGAGATCAGGAGATCACGACCAGCCTGAGCAAGAGCAGAGACCTTGTTTCTACTAAAAATAGAAAATTAGCCAGGTGTTGTGGCGGGCACCTGTAGTCCCAGCTAAGTGGGAGGCTGAGGCAGAAGGATCACTTGGACCCAGGAGTTTGAGGTTGCAGTGAGCTAGGCTGAGGCCAGGGCACTTTAGCCTGGATGACAGAATAAGGCTCTGACTCAAAAAAAAAAAAGGATAATACCACATGCAGTGAGAATTATTTGCTGTACGAATAAGTATCAGCCATGAAGGTGAAATAAGACTTATATAAAAGTACTTTGTAAACTTAATAGCATCACGCTTATATGAAAAGGTATTAGTTACATTCCTATTAGGACTAATAGTTATTATATTGAGGAAGAGTTATATAAAATGAGGAAGAGTTTTGACTCTTTATGATTTTACCCTCGTATGTTTCAACAAATACATTTTAAATTCATCTTTGCTATTCATATTTCATAAGGTTCAGAAGACTAGTCAGCAGCATTGGTAAAGAGACATTGAGGGTAACATGTTTAGCATCACATGGCTTATCAGGTGGTTCAGGAGAGAATTTAGAGTCTTGTTCTGTTACCAAACTTAGTAACAGAAGTTTTATTTTTCTGTTACTAAGAAACAGAATTTTCTTGATTCTCATTTTTCAGACTTTTCTTTAGTGTTGGAAGGACTTCTTAAACATATATATATAGTAAAAACATTAAATCACACCCAAATGAGTTACGATCTACAATAATTTGAGTGCTGTATGCATGTTATTTTTTAAAAAAGAAAACCAATGCTTGCAAAACATATCTAATAGAAATCTATTGCGAATAGTAATTATTTCATTGTTTTACATTTTGTTGAGATATTTGTACTTAAAAGCGAAAAGTTACTATCTTAGCGAGATACAAACATTTCACCATGATGACTTCAGGAAAGGGAAATATAGGAAATTTGGAGAGAAGAGGCCTGGAGAGAGGGCGGTATCGTATCTTTCTCTTTCCAAGTGGCAAGTTCTCTTAGGTGGTTGATTGAGGGAGAGACTAAAATAGGTAAAATCCTTACTTGTAAAGGAAGCTACGAGGATTTTTAATTATAAGAGAAGTTGTTAGAGCTAGAGAATTGTGTAAAAACCTATGAGTCATCAAATTTAATTAAATATAAAAGGAGTTAGGGCTTTTTTCCTTTAAAGCTATTTAGAGAATTGAGAAATAATCTTAAGAATCATAGTAGCCATGGATTAATAAAATAGCATTAAATTATACATAAAAATTGGTTCATCGAGACTGGCTACTTTACTGTTGACTATTTGAGGTACACTATCCTTTAAGCTTTAATTTTCTTTACATATAATTTTTTTTTTTTTTAAGGAAGAGTTTGTTTACCCTCAGCACAGATGAACTGGGACACATACCCTTGTGGTTAGGTACTGCTACACCCTCTTGGTAACAAACATTAATTGTAAGTTCAATTGTTTTGGAAGACAATTTTGGACATATAAAGCAGGCAAAAGAGAAATTATTGCAGTACATATAGCTCCCAATGCTGGAACAAAGTCAAGTGAAAAATGCTGCCAGTGGCCCGCAGCTGAGTATGGTTCACTTCTATGGAGACTGGCTTGTTAGCATTTCTGGACTGCAGCTGCTGTGCTAAGTAATTTCTGGGTGGCGACTTGGCTGACTTCCTCCTTGTCAGTTGCCTGATCCTGCATCTTTTCGTATTAGCGAGTGTACTGCCCCTGAAAACGTGACTGACCCTGGAATTTGTGAAATCCACTGCTGTGTGGTAAACACTGGGTTCCAAATAGCACACAAAACCATCATCATTCACTGTGTTTTGCCCATGAGAAGTACTTACTTGTTCCGCTTGTGTGAATTTATTATTACCCAAGGTTGCTTTAAAAAGGATTTTAAGGTTGTAGCCTGAGAATGGAACTTAAAATCTGAAAGGGCCAGATCCAATAGCAAAAGGGTCAGAAAAACAAAGTTGTCATCCTGGATGATAAAGTTGATGAAATGATATAACTGCATGTGATTCTATTGATTTTGGCCGGTTTACACCTTTGCATAGGAGTTGATAGACTTGTATTCCATTGTTTTATGACCCTTGAACTGTCTGACTTCTTTGAGATCAAATCTTTCTTTGGTTTTCTCATCTTTGAGGTTGAATGGTACTACTCCTGAGCACTCGTAAAGCTTTATACATAGCATACTTCTATAGCTATGGTAAACAGCCAACTGATGCCTACCAGATTGTCATTGCTTTCTATTATTATGCTATTCTGGGGCTTAGTAGTTAAGACCTATGAACTAGATAAACCTGGATGGAATCTTGGTTCTACCATTTACTACCTGTGTTAATTTGGGCAAATATCTTAGTTTCTCTGAGTTGAAATGAGTGTAGTAACAGCACCTATTTTATAGAATCTGGGGGAAGATTTAATGAGTCAATTAGTTGAACTCAGCACAATGCCAATCACATAGTAAGCCCTCAATAAATATTTGTCATTATTATGACAAACTGAGAGATGACAAAATTATTCAGGTAAATCCCAATGGGCACATCCCCTCTGGACTATTTTTTATTCCAAATTAGTTCCTTCCTTCCTTCTTTCTCTCTTTTTTTCTTTCTGAGACAGAATCTCATTTCTTGCCCCTGGTAGAGTGCCACGATGTCACAGCTCACAGCAACCTCAAACTCTTGGGCTCAAGCGATTATCTTGCCTCAGCCTCCCAAGTAGCTGGGACTACATGTGCCCACCACAATGCTGGGCTATTTTTAGAGATGGGGGTCTTACTCTTGCTCAGGCTGGTCTTGAACTTATAAGCTCAGGGCCATCCACCCGCCTTGGCCTCCAAGAGTGCTAGGATTACAGGTGTGAACCATTGCACCAGCTTCCTTCTTTCTCTTATTCTTTCTTTCTCTCCTTGTCTCTTTCATTATTTCCTTTCAACAGGGTATGAGCTAGTAAGAGTGCAGTGGTGTCATAGCTCACAGCAACCTCAAACTCCTGGTCTCTAGCAATCCTCGTATGTCTGCCTCCTAAGCAGCTGGGACTATAAGTGCCTACCACCATCCCCAGCTAAATTTTCTATTATTTGTAGAGAAGGGATTTCATTCTTTCTCCAGTCTGTCTCAAACTCCTGGCCTTAAGCAACCCTCCCACCTTGGCTTTCCAAAGTGCCAAGATCACAGGTGTGAGCCACCATGCCCTGCCTCTTTTTCCTCAGTAGTGGATTTGGGATCATTTGTCCTGTTTATCTCAATTTTCCATTTTAGTTTGGCTGTATATATAGTTTGTCCCTTTTACATCAAATTTGCCCTGGCATCCTCAGATACAAATGTTTCTTCAAAGATAATAAATAAGAAAAGCTGGGCTTGTTAAATTTCTATTAGTTTCATTGACTTATTTTCTTTATTCATAGCTTGATTTATGTAGGAGTTGGGAAATTTGGCAATAACAGTGTACATGCAGACTTGTTGTACAAAACACCTGGAAGTTCAGGGACAGAGACCCCATCAGCCTACACAGTCTAGGAACCTGGTTTTGAAACAATGGAAGGCTATGACAGAAAGATGAGTACCTCAGATGGTTATAAAAGGGTAGTTTTTAAAAAGGATGCAAATTTAATAGTCAATAATGAAACCTGGAGGGTTTTTTTGTTTGTTTGTTTGTTTGAAGAAACAGGATCTTGTTCTGTTACCCAGGCTGTAGTGCAGTGCAGTCATAGCACACTACAGTCTCAAAGTCCTGGAGCTACAGGTGCACACCACCATACTCAGCCAATTTAATTTTATTTTTTTGTAGAGTCAAAGTCTTGTCTTTAACTCCTGGCCTTAAGCAATCCCTCCCATGTTGGCCTTCCAAAGTGCTTGGATTATAGCTGTGAGCCACTTCACCAGGCCAGAAACCTGAGTTCTTAGTCTGTCTTGGCTACATGGTCTTGGCAAATTCACTTAACTTCTGTGAATCTTAGTTTCTTAAATTGGAGGCATGAATTCCTGCCCCATACTCCTCTCCACATGTAAACATATTTTAGTGTATTAGATGTTAAATGAATGAAAGAATTATTATTGCTGCCCTACATACCTGGAGTTACATACTAGAGAATGTTTATTGCTCAGATTATTGTTTAAACTAATGTAACTCTGTGGCTGCTATTGTCCAAGTTAATGATTTTCTTCTTTTATTTAGCAGAGTTGACACTTTTCTTTTCACGTTGGATGCCTTGTTTAATTAGCTACTAAATGCTTTTTTTCTTTTTTTTCCACTTTTCTCATGTCAGATGGGTAACATGCTGACATTGTAACGAAGTTTGAGGGAAGTATTCTCATACTTGAGGTGGAAAGTCAATCATCATGCTATGGATTACAGAGGATCAAGGCTTTTTTCTTATATGTTTTATTTACATGAACTTTAAGAAATGCATATGATAGGGAAGGGAAGAACATAAGGAAAGAGAGAGGAAAGATTACATTAGCCAAACTATTTTTAAACAATTCTGTGTACTCCTAGTATGAACATGGGTTCGTATATCTCTGTATCTGCATACGCTGCGTATGCTAACTCCTTATTCTTAGCTTTCTGAGATTCATGAAGATATGCATATCTACTTTTTTTCTTTTGGAGACAGGGTCTCACTGTGTTACCTAGGCAAGAGCACAGTGGCATCATCATAGCTCAATGATACCTCAAGTTCTTGGGTTTAAGTGATCCTCGTGCCTCAGCCTCCTAAGTAGCTGGGACTACAGATGCACGCCAACACGCCCAGCTAATTTTTCTATTTTTTGTAGAGGTGGGTTCTTGCTCTTGTTCAGCCTGGTTTGGAACTCCTACCTCAAGTGATCCTCCCATCTCGGACTCCCAGAGTGCTAGGATTACAGGGGTGAACCACATGCCCAGCCTTTATTTTTGAGAATGAAAGTTGGAAAAAAATAAAGAGAATCAATTCATTAAGTGACCAATATTTGTGTTCTTGGTTAAAAGTTCTTTTGAACTTTATACCCATTAAGATGGCTGCTATATATATATTTAAAAAAAACAACAACAGAAAACAGTAAGTGTTGGTGAGGATGTGGAGAAATTGCAATCCTGTACATTTCTAGAGAGAATGTAAAATGGTACAATCACTGTGGAAAATCGTATGATGACTCCTCAAAAACAAATATAGAATTATCATATAATCCAGCAATCCACTCTGGGTATATATCTGTATCCTCAAAAGAAGTGAAAACAGGATTCAAACAGATACTTGTACACTGATGTTCATGGGAGTGTTATTCACGGTTGCCAAAAGTGGAAGCAACCCAGGTGTCCATTGACAGATGAGTGAATACACAAAATGTGGGATAGCTATAAAATGGAATATCATTCAGTCTTAAGCAGAAGGAAACTCTGACATATTCCGTAACAGGGATGAAGCTTGAGAATATTATACTAAGTCAAGCCAGTCACAAAAGAGCAGATGTGATTCCACTTACATGAGGTACCTAGAGTAGTGAATAATAATGATAGAAAGTAGAATAGAGATTTCCAGGGGTTGGGAAAGGGAGAGATGGGGAGTTAGTGTTTAGTGGGTGCAGTTTCAGTTGGGAAGAGTTCCAGAGCTGGATGGTGCAATAGTTGTAAAGCAGTGTGAATATATACTTAATGCTATAGAACTGTATATATAACATAAAAATGATTCAAATGGCAGTGGTGACCAAAACAGCATGGTGTTGGCATTAAAAACAGACCCATATGGGGCGGTGCCTGTGGCTCAAAGGAGTAGGGCACTGGCCCCATATACTGGAGGTGGTGGATACAAACCCAGCCCTGGCCAAAAAAAAAAAAAAAACTGCAAAAAAGAAAGAAAAGAAAATAATAAAAACAGACGCATATGCTGATGGAACAGAATAGAGAGCCCAGAAATAAATCTATACATCTATCATGAATTTATCTTCCACAAAGGTGCCAAGAACATACAGTGGGGAAAGGACAGTCTCTTCAATAAATGGTGCTGGGGAAACTAGATATCCATATGCAGAAGAATGAAAGTAGGCCCTTATCTCTTGCCATATACAAAAATCAGTGGATTAAAGACTTAAGTACAAGACTTAAAACAATGGCACTACTTAAAAAAATGTTGGGGGGAATGTCTTTCAAACATTAGTTCAAGCAAGGACTTCTTGAATAACACCTCCAAAGCACAGGCAACCAAAGCATAGTTGAACAGACAGGATCACATCAAGCTGAAAAAATTTCTGCATAGCAAAGGAAGGAATCAACAAAGGAAGGGACAACTCACATAATGAGAGAAAATATTTGCAAACTACTGATTTCACTGGGGATTAATAACTAGAATTTATAAGGAGATCCAACTCAGTAGGAAAAAGTCAATCTGACTAAAAATGGGCAAAGTATCTAAATAGACATTTCTCAAAAGAAAATGTACAAATGGCCAACAGGTAGATGAAAAAATGCTCAACATCATTAATCATTAGAAAAATGCAAATCAAAACTACAATGACACATCATCTCACTCCAGTTAAAGTGGCTTTTATCACAAAGACAGGCAATAAGGAATGCTGGCAAAGATGTGGGGAAGGGGAATCTTCGGATACTATTGGTGGAAATGTAAATTGGTGCAACCATTATGAAAAAAAATGTGGAAGCCCTTCAAAAAACTAAAAGTAGAACTACCATATGACTTAACAAACCCACTGTTGGGTACATATCCAAAGGAGGTGATATCAGCATATCAGAAGCATATCTGCCCTCCCATGTTTATTGCAGCACTATTCACAATAGCCAAGACCTGGAATCAGCCTAAGTGTCCATCAGTGGATTAATGGATAAAAAAAATTGTGGTACATATACCCCTTGGAATATTGCATAGGCACAAAAAAGAATTAAGTCTTGCTATTTGCAACAACATGATGAACATTATGTTCAGTGAAATATGCCAAGAAGGACAAATCTCATATGTTCTCATTCATATGTGGGAACTAAATATTGAAAACAATTGATCTCATGGAGACAGAGTAGAATGATGGTTCCTAGAAGCTGGGGAAAGTAGTGGAAGGCGGGGAGGGTAAAGCAGGGATGGTGAATGGATGCCAAAATTTAGTTAGATATAATGAACAGTATTTGATAGCACAACAAGTGACTATAATCAATGATAAATTGGGATATACTTTAAGATAACTGAAATAGTAGATGGGACTATTTCTAACATGAAGAAATGATAAATACCAAGGTGATGGATGTCCCAATTCCCCTGATTTGATTAATTCACATTGTAGGCCTGTATCAAAGCATCACATGTACACTGTAAAGATATACAGCAATTATGTACCCCTAATAATTAAAAATAAATATTTTTAAAGAAAAAATAGTTGATCAATACACTCAAAGATGGTTAAAATGGCAAATCTTACATTTTGTATATTTTACCACAATCAATTTCTTTTTTACAAAAGCAACTTTCCTATAACTGCCATACTTACTTTAAAGAATAGTGGAACTCTTGACCAAAACCAATTTTGTTTTCTGTTTTTACATAATACAACTTCTATCATTTTATTCATAATTAGAATTTATAACACTTGTCTGTTAAGAAGAGCTTTTTTTTCTCTTTGAATACTTAAGAATTTTTTCCCTATCACTGGGAAATGAACTAAATTCTGGGCCTGGATTTGATTCTAACCCACTGAATTATCCTCTTAGTGATGTCTACATAAATTATACTTCTGCATGAACTTATTACAGAACCGCTTCTTCCTAGTAGTTATGTGTGTTCAAGTTTACACACTGATAGGAGTAACATATTACAACGGAAATAATTGGTGCTGTAAATTCCCATCTCAAACGTGCCCCTTGTCTGCAGTCTCCCTTGGCCTCAAGTGCTCATGGTGCACACACGCGTTCATGTGGTCAACCAAGTGATCGATTGTCTACTTTAGGCCAGTTCCTGTGCTAAAAGCTGGTTTTGAGGGATGTCAACAAATAAATAAAAATGGTATAAAAAGGACTGCTGTAGAGGTATGTCCAGATTGCTCTGACGTCCTGAGAACAGTTAAATCTACCAAGAAAGGCCTTGCTAAATATGTGAAGTTTTAATTGAATTTTAAAAGGTATTAACACAGCAAGAAATAGAGAAAGGCATTTCTGATAGAAATAGCAGCAAACGTGCAGGCTCAGGGGGCGCAAAGGCACAGTGCACCTGCCGCACTCCCGCCGCTTGGGGTGGCTAGAACACGTGCTATGGAGAGCTCACGGTGGCCCTAAGGTGAGACCAGAAGGTGAGCCAGGAACAATCGTGCAGAGTTTTGGATTTATCCATTCATTTATTAATAAACATCAGGCCGGCACAGTGGCTCACTCCTGTAATCAATCCTAGCACCCTGAGAGGCGGAGGCAGGTGGTTTGCTTGAGCTCAGGAGTTCAAGACCAGCCTGAGCGAGACTCTGTCTCTATTAAAAATAGAAAAACTAGAGAGGTGTGTGGTAAACAGGTGTAGCCCCAGTTGCTTAGGAGGCTAAGGCAAGAGGATTACTTGAGCCCAAGAGTCTGAGGTTGCCCAGGGCAGCAAAGTGAGACTCTAGCTAAAAAATATATATATTTTAATAAATGTTGATAAACATTAATTAACATACCTGCTATATTCCAAGTACAAGATGAGTAAAACACAGGTGACGGAGTGTGGTAAAAAGTAGCAATGGAGGGCGATGCCTCCATTGGAGTAGCAATGCTTATGGCTCATCGAGTAGAGCGCCGGCCCCATATACCGAAGGTGGTGGGTTCAAACCCGGCCTCAGCCGAACTGCAAAACAGGCGTTGTGGCGGGCGCCTGCAGTCCCAGCTACTTGGGAGGCTGAGGCAAGAGAATCGCCTAAGCCCAGGAGTTGGAGGTTGCTGTGAGCTGTGATGCCACGGCACTCCACCGAGGGCGATAAAGTGAGACTCTGTCTCTACAAAAAAAAAAAAAAAAAGGAGTAATGGAGATACATACAAAGTATACAGCTAACTGAAAGGGGGCACTTCCATCCCACATGAGTGGAGAAGATGGAAGGAAGATCTGCAGAGGATTCCTCAAGGCAACCTCTGAGCTTTTTCTTCAAAAGGCTGTAAGTGTTAGTCAGGCGATAGACGGTGATGCTCCGGAGAGGGGTTTTGCTGTAAGGAAAAGCCTAGAGGCAAGAAGCCACAGAGTGTGTGCCTAGAATTAGAAGTGGCTTTGTGTCACTGCATTTAAGTGCTAGGCACAGAACAAGGCTGAAGGTGTGCAGGGCACAGGCCTTTTTCCGGTTTAAATACTTTATGCCAAGGATGGTCAGAAAGATGGGGGTCTAAAGCGGGGCTGTGCCAACAGAAAATAGGAGGGAACTGATCTGTGAAATAGTTAGGACGTAAAATATTGGAAGGACTTGCTGATTGATCCAGGATAGGAGAATTGAGGGAAAGGAATCAAGAGGACAGCCAGGCTCAGACAAGTCGCTTTTTCTGGGCTCTTTGGTCTTTGTGGTTAGAGTGGGCAGGCTGCACCTGGGTGACACTAAGGCCCCTTCCAGCTCTGAAGTTCTGTGACTCTGGGCAGCTGCGTTAGCTGTTCTGACCCTGGTTTAGGGAGTTGCTTACCCATCCCTGTCTCTCAGCTTCTCTGATGGCTTCTCTGGAGGAGAGGTGTCAGCACAGCTGAGATGGCCTTAGAACTGCAAGCCAATGTCAGGGAAATCTAATGCTGTTACCAGGTAGCTGGAGCTATAATTAGCCCAGTTACTAGGGCAAAGCCGAGATTCTGTAAGCAGGGACTGCCAGGAACAGCTTTTCCCTCCTGGCTTATTTGAAGAAACAAAGTGGGTATGGGTGGGGTGTTTGTAATGTGCTTTTGGAGAATTCATTTTGCCCGGTGTGTAGGATATGTTAAAAGTAGAAAGGGGGTTTGTCTCAGGGCTAATCAACATCTTGCCTAAGACAGAAGGAGTGAGGCAAAATCCTCCTTTGATATGTTTGGATAGCTAGAAAGAGACTGATTTTCACCTGAACGGGGATATTAAGAACACAGAATTAGGCCCGTGTAGTGGCTCATGCCTGTAATCCTAGCACTCTGGGAGGCCAAGGCTGGAGGATTGCTTGAGCTCAGTTTTCTAAAAATAGAAAAACTAGGTGGACATGGTGGCCTATGCCCAGAGACCCAGCTACTCAGGGAGGCTGAGGCAAGAGGACTTATTGAGCCTAAGAGATTGAGGTTGCCGTTGGCTAGGCTGACACCATAGCACTCTAGCCTGGGGCAACAGAGTGAGACTTTGTCTCAAAAAACAAACAAACAAACAAACAAAAACAACAACATAGAATCACTGTTTAAAGCTGGAGAGGATCTCAAAGATATAATCTATATAATCATTGCACTTTTTATGGAAACTTTATTTTAAAATATTTTAAACTTACAGCAAAGTTAAAAAAAAATCAGTACAGAAAGTTCCCCTACCATTCACTCAGCTTCCCTTTCTCACTGGGTACCTAGTGTATAAACCCTTCTTTTTGAAGATAAGGAGATAAGGAGGCTGAAGCCCAGAATGGGAAAGAAGTTTGCCTAACGGCGCACAGCAAATTGGAGGCCCCTCGGGAACTAGCCTCCACGAGGCCTAACTGCCTGTCCAGGCTGTTTACAACCCTCTGTGGTCTTCAATAAAAATTTAAGAAATGTATGTGCTTGGGCTAAAATGGAACACAACATTCACAGATAAATGTTTCTGTACCCTGTGCCTACTGCCAAAGGAAAAGATTTAGTTCCTCAGCCTGTCTGACCCTCCCTAGGAGTTTCATCGTTCTGTTTTCCAAAGCCACGGTGAACTTATTTTTTTCTTTTGCTCTGCTTCCTGTTCTGGCCTTTGCCATCTCATCTAAGCAAGTTCAAAAGCACAGAGAAAGGCGGCTCTATTATATGTGGGGAAGACTCAGGGTGGGGGTTGGTGTGAGCTGGCAAGGGGCCCACCCTATCATGTCAGACAGCAGCTAATCCACCCACACAGGACAGCGGTCCCACTCGGTACATGCCGTTCTGCGGAGAGCTAAGCAATAGTTAGGTGGCTCTCTGCCAAGCAACTTTAGAAGTGACTCTGGGCCACAGTGGGCAGTTACCATCCTTGTTATTTAGAAACTTGGCTTGGAAAGGCTGGGAGTGAATCAAAGGCACAGGCTGCCTTGTTATGCCAGCTTTTCCTACCCCAGCCTCAAGTAAACCCTGCAAACAGGGCCTTCAAAAGGCCATAGAGAGGCTGGGGAGGGGAAGCCCTCCCCTCCACCCCCGGGTAAGTGGGAAGGAGGCTGCCAGCATGAAGACGGTGAGCCGGAGCTGCAGGAGGAGGCCCTGGGCAGGGGCTAAAGTAAGCTAGTTCTTTCAGGTCACTTTTTCTCGCTAAGTCTCGGCTCTTCTCCCTGCGTGACCCCATTAGACCTCCTGTCAAGCTGACAGCCTGCTCCATACAAACATACACCTGGTCCTGCCCACCTGGCACACCTCAGTTGACGCCGAAAGGGCGTGCGGCCATCACTCTGCTTCAAGATCAGGAGTTTCTGGGTCCAGAGCTGGATCCCAGGGTCTTCCTGGAATAGAGATCACAGGAAGGTAGTGAAGTTCTGGGATTCCAGGAGGGGGTCTACTCTTTCCCTCCGGATCCTGCCCAGCTGGCCGTCCCACCATTTGGCACTTCAGAGGACTTGGAATCAGGGTAGCGAGTGTTCGCTAACTTCCACAAAGCTGAGGGTGCAAGAAGATGGGTTCCTTCCGCTGTGGGAAAATATGGCCCTACAGGGGACGCTTAAGGGGCCGGCATGAACCGCTGCAGTTAAAGGACAGTGATATCAGTTAGGAAGGAAGTCCATCTCCTGCTTTCTGAGTTGGCTCTCACCTGCTCCCTTCCTGATTTCTCTCTCCTCTCTTCTCCTGTTTCCTCTACTTCTTCAAAGGTTCAGGGGCTTGATATAAGATGGAGGAAGACAAATGGTCATGTGGAGAACAGCTGGAGGACTCCTTCTTTGCCCTCTGTAGCTGCCCGTTTCCAGGAGAGGTTTTTATGCCCACGTCTCATTCCATCTCCTGGTACCGGCGTCCTTCCCCTCTCAGACCCTTTCCGTCTTTCTTTGCCCTGCGTCTTCTCTCCCATCTTCCAGATTCACTCACACACCTGGACAGTAAATGCTAACTGCTTCCATTTCAATCCTGTGGGGGAAGGAGTCCATTCCGGGTTTACTATGTGCCAGGGACCATGTTATGTGTTTTTTACATATTTGATCTCAACCCCAACATATTTAATGGCCCTAAGAAGTGAATGTCTTGTCCCCATTTTTTACAGGACCAAATTTGCCATTAATAGTTTCAGGGAGTGTACCTGATATCTCAGCAACTACGTGGCCTAATTCTACAGTTAATAAGCAAGGCCCTGGTACATTCTTTAGAATTGAAAGTTAGTCACTCTTTCAAATGCAAATGATATTTTTTGGTGAATAACTCTCCATTGTAGCAGGTCTGGCTGAAGATAGAGGGCTCGAGTAAAATGATACCTATTTTCATGGTGGCTTTCACCAAGATTGTGGCAGGAAGAGGTGGCATTGCCTCACTGCTGCATCTCCAGTAAAAGGTGACCTCATTTTTGCTTGTGAAACAGGTGCAAACTGAGGTGTGAAATCTGATAGAATCTGGACTGTCCTTATCCCTTATACATTGCTCTTTTATACTTGCGCTGAGTTTGGTATGGAACTCAAGGAATTCAGAGGAAATAGGAAATTATTCAAACCAAACTAAAAATTAAAAAATGAGGCTTATGAAAAAAAAGGCAATGGAATTAGAAATTTTCCCTTTGTAGTAAGCAGACTTAGAGGTGACCTACTGGTGGATTTTAGGGACATGAAGTCTTAGGATGTAAGAGGTGGTAAATGGGTCTTCTGTGTCCATACTGAGCGTAAGAATAGGTCAATCCTATTTTAAACCCAAACAATAGGCTTCATTCATTTAAAAATAAGTATCATGCCCTTACTATGTTCTAGACTTTTTTTGGAGGTAGTTGGAGTACATATATCAATGAACCAAAACAAATTGGCATTCCTGCCCTTGTAGAGCTTATATTTTGTTGTGGGTAGGCAGATAATGCACAATAAAAATTATAAATAAAATATGTAGGATGTTAGAAAGTGAAGGTCTTCTTGGGGGAAATAATAAAAAAAAATTAGAGCATGGTAAGGAAGGCAAGAGCCAGGTAGAAGTATTAAGGAGTGGCCAGGGGAGGGCATATTTAGAAAGTGATTTAAAACACCCTCCCACGCAGGGTGTGGTGGTGGGAGAATCGCTTGAGTCCAGGAGTGCCAGTTCAGCCTGGGCAACATGGTGCAACCCTGTCTCTAAATAAGTAATACACAAACAAACACCCTCCCACACCCATCCCACCCTCCTCCGAACATTTATTATGTCGCAGTGTGTGTGGGTCAGGATCCAGGCACAGTTTAGCTGGGTTCTCTGCTGAGGGTCCCACAAGGCTACAACCAAGGATCGGCCAGCCTGCTTTCTCTTCTAGAGGCTCGACTGGGGAATCTGATTCTGAGCTCACTCAGGTTGTCGGCAGATCCATTTCCTGGCAACGTTAGGACTGAGTGTCCTGACTTCTTGCTTGAGGTTGGCTAGGGGCTATTCACAGTTCCTGGAGGCCACCCACTGTTCCTTCCAGGTGGGTTTTCCCCTACGGCCACTTCAAGTCAGCAAAGAGGAGCTCTAGTTAGCAAGACTGCTAGCAAGATAGCTTAAAAGTTAGCATTATCACCAGAGTGATGACCTGTCACCTTTGCTGGGGAGAAGTAAATGACAGGTCCTGCTGTACCCAAAGGGAGGAGTTACATGAGGGCACGGACACCAGCAGGCAGTCACCACAGGACACATGGCCGTCTGTCTGCTCTAAGATGGTCTGTCTACTACCTTTTACTCTTTTTTTGCAGATATGGGATGGAAAGGGGAGTAATAAACTTGAGAGTGAGTAGTAGGTGATGATTTGTTCCTGAGTTTATTCTCACAGCGTCTGTAGTCTGCAAGGAGACCCGAGGTGATGCCGGTATCGGAGATCGGTGGGCGGTCTCCATGCTCAGCTCCTCACTCCCCCGTCCTTCACACTTGGCTATTTGCATCGTCACTTCGTTTATCGTTTTTGGTTTTTCTTCATTTTTTTTTGTTAAAAATCACCTTTATGAAGTGTGCAATTTGATGAGTTTTAATGAATGTATGTACCCATGGAACAACCACCAATCAAGATATAAAAATATTTCTAAAAATGTTATCATAGGTCCCATTGGTGCCAATCCTCTCACATTTCTGGCTGTAGAAAACCATTGCTCTGCTTTCTGTTTATATTGGTTTTATCTTTTCTAGATTTTCAGATAAATAGATCCTGCAGTATATAGACTGGTTTTTGTCTCTTTCTCCTAGCCTCATGATTTTGAGGTGCATTTTGTTTGTATCAGTAGTGCTGATTTTTATTTTTATAATTTGTATTTATTTTTATCATTTTTATTGCTGAATAATATTCCATTACATGAATGTAAAACAACTTGTTTATCCATGTACCTGTTGATGAACATATGAATTGTGTCCAGAGATTTGGCCATTATGAATAAAAGTTGATATGAATATTCCTGTAGAAGTCTTTGTTGTATTAAATATTTATCTTGGGTAAATACCTAATAGTAGAACTGTTAGGTCATATAAAAAGCATATATAGGTTGAGTATCATTTATCCAAAATACTTGGGAAGCAGAAGTGCTTTAGATTTTGTATTTTTCCAGATTTTGGAGTATTTGCATATATATAATGAGACATCTTGGGGATTGACCCCAAGTCTAAACATAAAATTCATTTATATTTCACATATATATACCTTATATGCCTAGTCTGAAGTCTAATTTTATTTTGCCTTTGGGGATCCTTCATTTTAACCATGACTCATCACTTGAGATCAGCTATGGAATTTTCCATTGGTGGCATCATCTCAGCACTCAAAAATTTTCGGATGTGGGAGCATTTCAGGTTTCACATTTTTCAGATTGGGGAGGTTCAACCTCTGTTTCAGTTTATCATATACTGCCAAACTACTTTCCAAAGTGACGATACCATAGAAAATTCTTTTAAACAACAACTTGAAGGACGTGAGGGTTAGGTCAATAGATAACTGGGGGAAAGAGCCTTCCAGGCAGAGAACACCAGGAAAGCCACTGTGGCTGAAGCAGCTTGAGAAAGGGTAAGAAGGCTGGGAGGAGAGGCCGGAGGTGTTGGGGCTGGTGCAGATCAAGCAGGGCCTTGCAGATGAAATTTAAAGACTTGAGTTTTTATTCCAAGTGACATAGGGAGCCATTAGAGGGTTTTGAGCTGAGAAGTGATCCAACACATGACAGTTCTATCTGACTGTTGAAAAGGTGAGCCTGGTTACAGTTTTGCAAAGTGGCCCTAAAAGGGCAGGAAGACTGACAGGAAGCCCCTACAGCAATCCACATAGGGGATGATGGTGATCTGACTAAGGTAATGGCAGTGGATGTGGGGAATGGTGGATGCAGCAAATGCAAAGGGATTAGCTGATGGACTGGATGTGGAATGTGAGAGAAGAAAGGAATCAAAGAAGACTCTGGAGCTTCTGGCCTAAGCAGCTGAAGGATTGAGTTGCTGTAATGGAGATAGGGAAGACTATGGACAGAGCAGGTTCAGGCATGGAGAGTTGAATTTTGGACATTTGTGTTTAAGATATTTGTTAGATATTTTATGTGGCAACATCAAGTAAGCAGTTGAGTACGTAAATTTGAAATGCTGAAAAAAGTGTTGTTTTTCTAGTGGGCTAGGTTTTTATTGTAAACGCCATTCATTCCTTTCATCAACATAGAATCATCTTCTATGGTTGGACATTGCGCTAGCCATGAGGATACAATGGTGACAAGATGGACCGGGTGCCTGTCCTCTTGACACTGAGAGTGCAGGGTCTGAAAATACTTTTCTTTTTTTTTTTTTTTTTTGAGACAGGGTCTCACTCTGTCACCCTGGGTAGGGTGTTGTGGTTTCATAGCTCACAGCAACCTCAAATCCTTGGGTTCAAGCAATCCTCTCATCTCAGCCTCCTGAGTAGTTGGGACTACCCATGCCTGCCGCAATACCTGCCTACTTTTTCTATTTTTAGTAGAGATGGAGTCTTGCTCTTGCTCAGGCTGGTCTCAGACTCCTGACCTCAAGGCATCCTCCCGCCTCGGCCTCCCAGAATTCTGGGATTAAAGGTGTGATTGAAAGGACCATGAATGGTGTTATGATGCTGACTCTCGCTCCAAGTTCTGCCTGTTTCCACCCTGCCTCAGTGGCTTTGCTTCACTCATAGTTAGCTGTAGACCTTTCTATATTTTGATGGGTGATGAATCTCATAACCCCACAAAACTCTCTCGGGTGCCCTCAGACCACAGGATGAACCATGGTCTTCATGTGATGTGCTTCAGGTCAGTTCATCTTTTTTCTCACATCGTGTAGGGCAGCACTGACCAATGGCAATAAGGTAAGCCACGCATGTAATTTCAAATTTTCTGGTGTCCACATTAAAAAAGCAAAAAGAAATACATACTACAAATGTTAATAATATATTTACATTATCAGTTTGACACGAAATCCTTTACATTCTTCTGTTGCGTTTCACCTTAGAAACTTAATGTGTAGTAAGTCTGTGAAAACCTTCTCACACATTTCAGTTTGGGCTAGTCACCATCTCAAGGGTTCAGCCACATGTGGCTCCTGCCTGCCATCCTGAATGGCACATCTGTAGTCTACAGGGTAGGTGCTATCCCTGGTCCCAAGCAGAAGTGTAACTTCAGAAGATTTGCCTGGTCATAGGACTTGGCTTCAGGACACAGCGAGGCTTCCAAGAGGGGAGAGTGACTGCCAGATGTTAGAACTTATAGTCCCACTGGTTGTGTAAGCTTCAGTGTAAGAAAAATTATCCTGGACTTCGCAGAGCACCAGCAAGTGGCTTTATCCTTTTTCAAGAATAGATTAAAGAAAATTTCAATCCAGAATTGAAAGCAAATTTGGGGATAAATGCCACATTGTGTCAGATGCCATAGATATTTAAAAAGTTTTATCAGGCTGTAAGTTTCCTATGTATCAATTTATAGAAAAAAAATATAGTATTTTTATACTCCAAAGAAAGTTTTCACTTACTAAGTTTTCACTTTTACAAAGAAAACATTTGTGTGAGAAGTTAAGGAAAGTAAAGGATGCTTCTGGCAAATTCTACTTCCTAAATAGCTGAGATCAACCATTCTGAAGGCCCCTTAAGCTCTTTCAGTGGAGCTGTGTTCTCGTCTTTACCCAGGGTGTCCTGGGGGATTGCAGAACCTCCAGAATTACCCTGGCTTTTGTAGGGGGCCTGAGCTTTCCTAAATTAAGCCCAGCCAGGCCTATTTGTGACCAGGAGGCTCCCGCCTAGTGAGAGAAACTCGTCCTGCTAAGGAATGTCCTGGGGAGGGGAGAGAATCACTGAGATCACTGGTATTTCTGTGTATGTTTTCCCACTTGCCAGCCCCACTAGGCCAGATTAACAGAGGCTTCTGGACTCCACCAAGATTCTGATGGCGTGACCATGGGGAATGAATAGCTCATGATACAATGAGAGGGTTTAACTAGGTATCAGTGTAAATACTAAGGCAGTGTGTATCTTGGGAACTCTGTGCTCAGAGTCTAAATAAAACAAGCAAAACACCTCATTTCCCCCTATTTTTCTTTTTCAAAAGAATAAACTTTATTTTTATAGAGCAGTTTTCAGTTTACCACAAAATTGAGTGGAAGGCACAGGGAATTCCCATTTACTCCTCCCCCACATTCATGCAGCTTCCCCCACTGCCAAAATCCAAGGACACAACTTTGAATCAATCTTTTCTTGGGTTCCTAAACTTAGTGTGTGTGTGTATATATATATGTGTTTATATATATATATATATATATTTTTTTTTTTTATAGAAAGAGTCTCATTTTGTCACTCCATGTAGAGTGATGTGATGTCATAGCTCACAGCAACCTCCAACTCTTTGGGCTCAAGTGATCCTCATGCCTCAGCCTCTGGAGTAGCTGAGACTACAGGTGCCTGCTATAACGCCCGGCTACTTTTTCTATTTTGGGGGGTGGGGGGGGTAGAGATGAGGTCTCACTCTTGCTCAGGGTGGTTGTAAACTCCTGAGCTCAGACTATCTACTCTCCAGGGCCTCCCAGAGTGCCAGGAGTACAGGTGTGAGCCTCACATGTGGTCCCCAAACTCAGTATTGACCGCAGATAGCTACTTCTCTTTATGATTCACACGTACGACTGCTTTTGAAGAAACATTTATTGATCACATGTTATATATCTGGTATTTTGACCTATGTCTTCTCATTTAATTTTCACAATGTCCCTGAAAGGCAGTGACATTAGCACCATTAAAAAAATTAACACCTGGGCTCGGCGCCTGTGGCTCAATGGGCTAAGGCGCCAGCCACGTACACCTCAGCTGGCGGGTTCGAATCCAGCCCCGCCCGCCAAACAACAATGACAGCTGCAACCAAAAAATGGCCGGGCGTTGTGGCGGGCGCCTGTAGT
>CAUYRH010044296.1:0-10994 GCA_963574655.1 Perodicticus potto
GGTGGGCTGCCAGTCCTGGTCCCCCCATTTCTGCCCAGGCAAGAGGAAACTTTTCCAGCCAAATGTTCATATGAGTAGATAGTGAGCCGCTAATAGACTCTTCATAGAGTCTGTGTTCATCTTCTAGCCTCAGGGTCAAGACCTGGATCGGGGTCCCCTCTAAGTCTTGGACGGTAACTCCACCCTTTTTGAAGGAGATCTGCGCTCCTACTTTAGTCAATAAGTCTCTTCCAAGTAAAGGGTATGGGCAATCAGGGATGACCATGAACACGTGGGATACCCAGCCCGCGCCTAAGTCCACAGTTCTTCGGGTAGTCCATGCATATTGTTTAATCCCAGTTGCCCCCTGCACCCACGATTTTTGGGCGCTCAGGGGGCCTTGTGAGTGTAGAAGCACCGAATGTTGTGCCCCAGTGTCTACTACAAAGTCAATTGGGATCCCCTCCACTTTCAGGGTTACCCGGGGCTCGGGGAGGGGGTTCGAGCCCTGACCCCCCTATTCCTCAAGACCGCTGAGTTCTAAGACTGAGACCTCTTGGAGGCTTCTTAGGGCATTCTCAAGCCGAATGCCCTAATTCCTTACAATAAGCACACTGGTCTCTTCTAAGGCGGGGTTTTTCATTTCCTGAAATTCCTTGTTTATTGGCTGCCGCTAGCTGGCAGAGGCGTCTTTCTCTTTCTTTAGGCTCTTCAGCCTTATTAGCAAGGAGGACCTTGGCTAATTCCTGAGTTTGCCTCCAGGCTACTTTGACCTGCTTTTCCTCTGGAGTCTCCCTGTTGTTATACACCTTCTCGGCCGCCTCTAATACGCCCTGAAGGGGCTTCTCTCCTAGTCTATCTATTCTCTGGAGTTTACGCCTAATATCTGGAGCTGACTGATTAACAAAAAACATTATTACCACTGCCCTATTTTCCTCAGCTTCCGGATCTAAAGGAGTATAGGTGCAGAAAGCCTCTATTATTCTTTCTAAAAAGGCAGAAGGGGACTCAGACTTTTCCTGCTGCACATTCCCTACCCTAGCCAAATTGGTGGGCTTCCAGGCCGCTTTTCGGAGGCCCCCTAACAGAGTCTGGCAGTAAATCCAAAGCCGCTCCCTACCTTCAGCGGTATTGAAATCCCATGCAGGGCGGTTAAGGGGAAAGGTGGCATCTATGAGGGCTTGATTGGTGGTGGGTAGGCCATCTGGCCCAAGGACCACCTTCCAGGCCACCGTCAAAATCCGGTTCCTCTCTTCAGTTGTAAAAAGAACCTGCAAAAGCTGGTGGCAATCATCCCAGGTGGGCTGATGAGTCACCATAACCAAATCAAGGAGATCTATAAGAGCTGAGGGTTTCTCTGAAAACTTGGGGTTCTGCATCTTCCAGTTATAGAGGTTGCTTGTCACAAAAGGCCAGTATGGGAAGGGGAGTTCACCATCTGGGTCAGGGGGCCCTGCCACGTGCAAGGGAAGGACGGTAGAATCAGGTTGCAGGTCTCTCTGAGCTTGGCGGCAGGTGGAGGGGGCTGTCTACCGAGGGGTCCCCTGCTTTTGCTGCTTCGCTCCCCTCATCGGAAGTTTTCACCTGGTAAGGAGGTGGGTAAGTCTGAGGGAATAAAAGTTCAGGGGAGGTGCTATCCTGTAGGACGGGGTGGGGAGGGGATGAAGGCTTCTTTGGTTCCTTGGATTGTAGGGCTAAAACAAGGGGGGTTGCCTCAGGGGACAGGAGAGGCTTCAGCCACTTCGGGGTGCCTCCACCTGGTCTGGGTGCCCTGTATCTTGGCAGTAGACAATGTTTCTGACCTGCAAAATAATAGGTAAGTGAAAGGTGCCCTCCTGTGGCCACCCGACGTTAAAGACTGGCCACTCGTTGCTACAGAAAACGAGCAATCTGCTGCGGCTTACATTGAATCCATAGTTCTGAGCTTTTTCCTTAAAATCCTGAAAATGGGAAAGGGTTAGGGCTAAAGGAGTCGCTTGCACTTGTCCCATTTCTTCCCAGTATAACAACCCACAAATGAAACAAACAGACAAAAGCACACTGATAAACAAACACTCGCGGCCGCGCCGAGTTTGAAAAAGAAAGTCAAAATGCGAACCTGGCACCTGAGCGCTAGGCGGTGGGCGCGACCCACTGGAATCCTCAATGAGAAGACAAAAATCCCCATCACAGGGATTCAAATCTGGGGTTTCCACGTCCCAGTTACTCATTCGGGGTGTCCCCCGTCCTTGTGTGGGATCAGGGATTCTACGTCCTGCTCCCCCTACTGGTCAAAATCAGAACAACAAGCAAGACGGAGTCGAGAGAACAAAGAGAACAAAGGCCGACAAGAGGCAACTCACCTACGGAGGGTGGGTTTGAGGTCTTCAAGGGAGGATATCCTGGATGAGCCCCCAGATGTTGTGCCCGAATTTCGGGGTCCCCCCAGAAGAAACTCACACCAGGCGCACCAATGCAAAAACAAAGGGTGGAATTTATTACAAGCTTAAGCTCGGACCGTTCAGCCCCACCCAGATGGCGGATCAATCTGAATGGCCTGGAGGGGTGGGGCTGAGGTATTTTTATAGTATACCAAAAGAAAGTTGGGAGGGGGGAAAATGCGATAAGGGGAATGGGATTAGACATGGTTGGACGAGGGATGAGTCCAGGTGTCTCTTTACGTGCTGATTGGATACCTTGGCAGTGCCAGGAACGGGTGGGTGGTTGCTAAGCAGGAAGGGGCCGGTGCTGATCAACCGGTGGGGGTGGGGGTGGTCAGGGGGAACTGGTGCCAGGAACCAAAAGTTACAAAACTAACATTTACACCGCGAATTACACATCAGCCTGTAAAATGGAATCCGTTAACTAAATGGCGTCACACGGGCCCTTTCAGGAGAAAGGAATCTTGAGTGAAGAATGGCTTTCCAGATAATGCCAAAAATACCTGTTTTTAATAATGAATGTGAAGTAATGAGACAGAAGTCAATAAGCTAAAAGGAAATAAGTCTAATAATCTTTTAACCACCAAGACACAGCAGGTACAGACTGTCACTGCGCCCTTCAAGAGACTGCCCACATGTGACATGCCAGTGAATGAGGCACACACCCTGTGCGCAGGGAACTTGTAATCTGGTCTGCAGAATCAGCCGGACACATGAAGCGCTTCACTGCCAGGGAAAATATCATCAGGACAGAGAAAGAGAAAGGTGACGGGGATTCTCAAACCTCTTTTTCCTCAAAAAGCCACCAGCGAAGTTTATTTATATCTGTTTGCTTTTCTATAAAGTCCGGGGAGACAGAGGCAGTCTTCTGCCACAGATGACAGCAGAGCACCTTCTTGCCTGTGGTAACATTCTGCGGATGTAGCTCTGTGAATTAGACCCCTCTGATCTGAATTTGACAGGCCAGCAACCCTGTCAGCAATGAGATGAGCTGGCCCTTCAGTCCAAGCAAGTCCTGCCACTTGGGAACAGGAATTGAGAAGTAAGGGGCAAGAGAGGAAAAGACAGACTTATTTCCATTTAGCTTGTTGTCTTCTGTCTCATTGCCTTACATTGTTATTGAAAACAGGTATTTTGGGCATTGTCTGGCAGGGCTTTCTTCACCCAAGCAAAATTTCTGGAATTTCTATCCAGACCCCTAATTATAGCTGTCCTGACTCATTCTTGGGGTCTGGTTGCTTTGGGAACCAGCTTCTCCTAAAAAGGGCTAGCTTTGGAGATGGAATACTGGCTCCACCAACTACTAAGAATGACTGTATCCATCTGACCCTCAATTATCCATCTCTAAAATAGGAATGCTAATACCAAACACATACTGACTCCACAAGGAAAGGAAAAGTGTGGAAAACACCAGTGCCTGCCCCCTGGAGGCCCTCTCCCTGTATTTATTCCCTTTTCTCTATATCAGCACCCTCTCTGTTGCTGCTTTCCCATCCCACAATTTTCACTCCTCTGAACATGTAGCTCACAACATCTCGCAGTGATAGACTCTTGAACTCATCACTAATACTAGTCACACTACTTCTGTTGTCCCAGCTGGCTCCAGCTCTGAGCTCTTCTCCTTCCCTCGGTATCTCCAACTTTGACATTGACCCTTCAGAGGACGTCTCTGACTCCAGGGACTCTGACTTGGAATATCATTCCCACCCAGGCCCTGGTGCTGCCCTGATCAGCACAGATTCTGGCAGCGTCACTCCCACCTGCACCCTTCATTTATTTCATTCAATGTAGGAAGCATGGCTTACTGAGCAAAATGAAGGAAGGATCTTAGAGGAAGGTCTAAAACATGGTTCTCACTGTTGCTGAGTAGTTAGAGAGGGGGCAGACAAATCCAAAAGACCATCTTGTGGTGACCACAGAATCCCATTTGTTCTAGACCTTCCTGAGGTGTCCTCATTCTGCAACGCCATGTTCATAACTAAATTGCTGGCCTGTCCTTTGTTTGGATTTGCTGTTGTTTATGAAACATAAGTGTTTGCTTTGTGATTTCAACTTGATAAATGTTACGGTTATTTATCTTATGAGTTTAATCTTGCCAAGCATAACTCTGACTTTAGTCGAGGTCCATACCCTACCAAGTAAGGCACTCTCCTCTTCGTAACGATCCCCAGGCTTTCTGATAAGATGGCGTTTTCTCATTGTATATTATCATTTCTTTGTAGTTAGAAGGTCAAATTAGGATTTTAAAGGTTGTGCTTGTTCTGTTCTTTACATCCTCTATATCTAAACGGTCTCCAGACCTAGTTCTCTCTTTCTCTCGGAGGTTCTGATGGGTTCTTCCGTTTCCTCTTGTATATGCTACCTTGCTATTTTAGTCATTTGGTAACCAATGCCTAAAATTATTTTATAATACCTGTCTCTCCACTTTCAGAGAGCATAGTAACCAGTACTAGCCCCTTGGTACCTCTTGCATCAAGTCCAGACTTGCCCTCTGGCTTTCAAATTCCCTAGAAATACACCTCCACTCCCACCCAAATATCCCGTCATTCTTCAGCATGGACTCTCCAGTTAGTAAGAACAGTTTCATTATAATCCCATTATTACTCCTATTACATACCACACACATTTTCAACTTGCGCCTTTGCCAGGTTCTGCCCCAACTTGGACTTTCCTCCTTTTTTTTTCCTGCCTCCTCTCTTCTTTACGGCACTGTAAGTTCAGTCTTTGCCTGTTTTGTTCACCACTGTACTCAGCACATAGGAAATTTCCTGTCACATGGCAAAGCCTCAACACAAGTGTACACACTTACTAATTGACAGTCCTTCAATGCTCCTTCAAAGCTAATCCTTTTCCTAACTTTTACGATTTTCTTTGAAGACATTCATCTTTTCACCAGCATATCAAAAGTCCCTTGAAGACGAAATCCACAACTTGTGTTAGTTTGCATCTCCCAGAGTACTGTGATGATGTGAGAAAAGTAAATTGCATGCTCTGGAGAGAAGTACATAGGTATGAGCCAGGGATAAGTCATAGAATATATCTAAAATAATGCTGACTCTGTTAGGAATTGTTCTAACATTTGAGATGATAACTTGAGTGCTCTGAATTCCAGATCTGCACTGCCACGGTCTGTGAGACTCTGGTGATACCCTTGACTTCTCTGAGCTTTAGACATCTTCTATAGAAACTAGGAGGGATAAACTAGATTACTTCTAATGGCTTTTCCAGTTTAGTGTTCTCTGAATTTTAAATATTCATTTATAGATTGATGAATGGTAGTCATTGAGTACTTCATGATTAAATAATCCAATTTTGTCCTTACAAGCCCTGATTGTTACCTGAAATAGTAGGATCTATTTTCAGTTTCTTTTCATGAATTTATTTGTTCAGAAAATGTGCATTGAATACTTCTGTCTGAAAAGTGGTGTGCTAAAAATGCTAGAGGTATGTCAATGAACCAGACACAATCCCTGCATCCTGACGCAGCCTGCCCCTCATGCCATCATGCACCAGCGGGCCTAGTGACCATATTCACTTAAATATGTTTCATACAAGAGTAAATTTTTGCTAACCATTCCATGTAGCTGATGTGATCATTCTTAGTAACGTGTACTATTTGCTTTGGAAGAAGTTCAAATAAAATAGGCCCTAGAAACACAACTTATTTGAGGCTTCTCCAGAACATGCTTTAGAGGCATTGCTTTCATAGCTGCTGTATAAAAAAGAAGACTTTTAAGTAGGGTCTGAAAAGTGAGCTTTTTCCTATATTTAACTAGAGCAGATCTACTTGCAATTTTTTTTTAATGTATTAAGGTCATAATGCTAAAAACGTTTTCATGTCCACTGCTATAGATAACTGATTGAAGTTAATAATAAAATAATGGAATTAACAAAACAATGTTATGTATAAAGAACTTTAATATGATTGGTGAATCTGTGCTTGGTATGTGGATCAAGGATATATGTGAAATATAACACTGATTATCCCCTGATAGGCTGAGGGATTATAGTAATGAAACTCTTCCAAATCCCATAGGGAATCTAGTGGCATAGCATTTAGATATACCTTTCTCATTGTATTTGAACTTTCATAGAGCTCCTGATGCTGTAGTGTTCTCAGACATAACACTTTCTTTCTCATCATATGTATCAATTATTAATTTATGGTTAGAAAGAACATTTTTCAGATTCAGATGTTTTGACATCCTGCAATATTCCTGCACTGTGCTACTCCAAGGAAAGTGACTTTAACACGTTTTAAATTTTCTGTAATTGAAAAGATTATACTCCAAAGATAAAATCATTAACAATCACAACATAAGTTCAAAAGCAACTTTCTTATAAAGGCCATGTCAATGTTAAAAAGCAGTTATATAAATGATTCAATAACCCACTGGACTTACTCAGGACTAAAAGATAATAGTATTCTTAATTGATCAATAAGGCAAAGTAATTAAAATTATGAGAACAGTGTATACTTTTTTACAAAATAAATGTAGTTTAGCCTGTATGGATTTTAAAAAATCCAGTGGGAGTCTCCTAATAAGGAAATGACTCATTTGCAAGCAAAGGTGAAATGGGCATCAAAGACATTCAGCAAGAGGCCTTTGGAAATGATCTTGGGACATGATATGCTTCTCTGTAAGATAGTCCACAACTAGCTCACTAATTGGTGGGAGGAATGTCCTCTTTTTTGGACAATCTGGGTTTTGATTTACTTCTTTAAAAAAATTTCTCCTCCCTCCCAGTTTCATTGAGGTATAACTGACAAATAAAAAACTACACATACTTATAGTTAAAAAGTGATATGATGTACACAGATGCTGTGAAATGATTACCCCTCGGGTTATTTAGCATGTCCATTCACCTCACGTAGCAACCTTTATTTTGCCCTGAGAACATGTAAGACCACCTCCAACACTCTTCTTATTCTAGCAGGAATTCTGGATTAGAAAGGAGACTTTGATGACCTTTATTCTGTATTCCCCAAAACCTTAAAAACTGGTTTACCTGGTTTCATTCCACAGGCCTTAAAACACTCCTTTGAGATTGTAGCTAGAGTGTATCGTTCAAGGCATTTTCCATACGGAGCCTTCTTGCTGTCTTCATTTCAGGCGTTGCCTTGAACCACCCTCCTGCCTGTGGTTCCAGCAAGCAGGCTGTGTTTCTCTGAATCTCAGAGGCTCCCAATGCCTTTGAGATGCCTCTTACCCTGTAACCACAGTGGTTAGCAAATGAGCCTAAAAATTGAATCTTCAGCTATAGGTCTTCTCGACAAGTATAGAGGGTTTAACTAAAGTAGGAATTCTATTTATTGTCAATGTCAGAACATGCTAACATTTTATAAATACAGTATCTCTTTTGAATTAACAAACTGAAGAAAATTATAGTCAGCCTTTGGGGGCCTATTTTAGTCTCTGGGGTAAACAAATGATGTCTGTTGTTGCCTTCCTTGAGGGGCCAAGTGAATTAGGAAATAGTAAAGCTTACTCCAAGTCTCCTTTTTTTTTTTTTCTTTACAGTCATAATATTCTTCTTTATGAGGATGGGCACGCGGTGGTGGCAGACTTCGGAGGTGAGATTTCCATGAGTAATACCCCAAGTGACATCCGTTTCTTTCTTCATTCTTATCTGGTGCCTGATGACTGTACCATGAATCTGAAAATGAATTTCACACCGACAGCTCTATGCCTCTGTGTCGTTCAGATTTCAGTGACCCTACATTCTGAAAATCTATTTCTGTCTATTTTTTTCTTCTTTGATATGCTCAGCCAAGAGAAAGGAAGTGAGAATTTGAATAAGACAGAGGTTTTATGAGGTCTCAAAGTTTTAGCTGCTTTCTCTGACCTTAGTTTTGAGACATTTCCTTTGATATGAATTTGTTTTCTCTTTCCTTCAGAATCAAGATTTCTGCAGTCTCTGGATGAAGACAATATGACAAAACAACCAGGGGTTTGCGCTGCTTGTGTTTTCTATAATTATGAACCAATTAAAATGTGTAAACTCAGCATGAGGGGGAGAAAGATGGGAGCAGCTTTAATGGGAAGGAATGTCATTGTCTTGGTAGCAGGATAATGTCTTAAGTTTTTATCTTTAGAATGCACCCAAAATAACTATTTCAAGCCTTTGCTAGAGAAATATTATAGATAAGATCTATATATAGAAAATGTTACAGATAAAATAACACAGAATACGTTTCAAATATAACTAAAAGTACATAGTGGGCACTTCCTATTTAGATCACCTTAGCACTTATAAGAACAGTTAATAGGTAACTAACTATAAAAGTAGTGGCTCATTACCATCTATTAACTATTCATAGTCCCCTTTAATGTTATAAAGCAACAGAAAGTATAGTCAAATATGAATGTTTAAGTAAAAATAAGTTATAACATCTGAAACAAGGGTAATTATACTCAGACACATTTGGAATCAAATTTATTACCTGCCCTCAACCTTTCCTGCCTCAACCGTTCTTCCCCCCAGTGAAAAGTACACTTCTCCTTCTGCCCTGCCTGTGATAACTAAGTACCAAGCTTGGAGTAATTTTTCATTCCTTCCCTTTCTTGCTTCTGCTTACACATTACTCAATCACTTTTTCTGCTTTGTTTCGTTTAAGCTCATCCAAACCTCTCAAATCTCATTTCCCCACTCAGTTGAGATCCTCATCATCTCTTTTCTAGACTGTTACACTAGATTTCTAATTCCAGTCCTCTCTACCAGTACATTCTTCGTAAGATCAGCTAAGTAGTGTTGCTCAGACAATTCCTTTTCTCCTCTCCAATGCTCCAAGGCCTACAAGCAGAGATCCAAATTCCTTTGCCTAGAAGCCTCCTGCCCTCACCAGTCTGGCTCCAGTGCTCGTGTGGAACCTCCACTTTCACCACAAATTTCCTCAAGTCCCCTGTGCCCAACACAAAAACCTCCTGGCTATCCCCAAACATGCCAGTGACTCTCGCATCCTGTGACTCTGCCAGTGTGGTATCCTCGGCCTGGAGAGCCCTGCACTAAACCCCGCCTGGGTGAAATCTACTCATTTCAGAAGGCACAGGCAAATTTTACTCACTTTAAACAGGTTCCTCTCTGTAACCTGGTCCCCCAACACACATGTGCATTTGTATGACTTTGCACTATTAGCTTGTACTCTTATGTATACATTCAATGAACATTTATTGAGGGTTGGGCATTATGCAAAAGGACAGAAAGGCAGCACGTGAATAAAAACTTAGTCTTTGATGTCTACTGGAGAAAACCTAGTAGCAAGCAGATAGATTTAAAGCAGTGTGGAAATTCAGTGATGGAATTACATAAGAGCACTATAATCAGAATAAAGAAATTCTTTAGGGGCAGTGCCTGTGGCTCAAAGGAGTAGGAAACCGGTCCCATAGGCAGGAGATGGCGGGTTCAAATCCAACCCTGGCCAAATACTGCCAAAAAAAAAAAAAAAAAAAGGAAATTCTTTAAAAGCTTAAATTTTGCATGATTTCAAAAGAAGGTAGACATTTCAAAAGAATTATCAACAGGCAGAACTACACATGAAATTTCAGTACAAGTAATAAAAGAACAATGGTTTCTTTCAGTGTACACAAAGACGTTTGGCACAGTTGACTAATAAGATAGGGAGGCCTGGGGTTTCAGGGTAGAAAGGGCTTTACACCTCTAATTCCTGAGGAATCTTAGGTCTAGGAAGCTTAAGAGAATTATCCAGAGAAGCTCAGTCTGTGATAAAACCAGAACTAGAATTTTCTTCTCCTAACTCAAAGTCTAGTATTATGTACCCTAAACTATAGAAATAAATTTTATGCATTTGAATTCAAAATGAAAACTAATTTTTTAAGCTGCAGAATATGTAATTGCAAATGAAAGAAATGTACATAGCATCGTTCAGAGGCTAGACCTTTCTACAGAGAAGCTTGTGTCATTTTACAGGTTTTATTTCTGGAATATTGCACAAAACAGCATTCAGAAATAGCACATCTGGGCCAAGAAAATAAGACAGACCTGATCTTGCTGGTGATAAATCTACTTCATAAGAATGTTCTGGACACTCCTCTCTAGCCCTTTCCCTCCTCAGCCAGGAGAGCACTATTTATGGGCCTCATTCAGTAACTTCCTAAATTACAACCTGGAGACTTAAGGGAGGTGCCTCCCACAGTGTGTGATTCACTCCCAGGGAGGCACAGGGTCCCTGGATGAATCCATGGTTGGCTATTCTGAAGCTTGTCAGGCTTCTAAAGAGAAAGATGCTCACAAATAACCCAAAACATGCTGCTGCTGGGATAATCATTTCATAGGAGGCAGGGCTACTTGACTACAGACCAATTAAATATGTGTGTGATTTTGTGAAGAGTTAAGCATTTTATGATTTTCCAGTGATTAAAAAAGATTCCTTTTGAGAAACTGAAAACCCCAGTAAACACACTGCATGTGCATAGAAAGGAATTTATTACACACATCGAGGATGTCGTGGTATATTAATGTTTGGAGCACACTGGGAGAACACTCAGGAACGCCTCCCTGCACACTGGGAGAACACTCAGGAACGCCTCCCTGCACACTGGGAGAACACTCAGGAACGCCTCCCTGCACACTGGG
>CAUYRH010044299.1:0-10343 GCA_963574655.1 Perodicticus potto
TTTATATAGTGATTAAGAAAATGCTATGAGGGCTATTTCTCACAGTACGATCAAAATGTTTCTGATTGTATATGAAGCACATTCTGCCCTATGATTGCACCAATGTACACAATTATGATTTAATAAAATTATTTTAAAAAATGCAGATTCTGATTCAATAATTCTGAGACTGGACCTTTTATTTTTCAAGTCTAACAAGCTCCCTGGTGATACTCATGCTGTTAATCTCTGGACCACATTTAGAGAAGCCTCTAATAAAGGCTCAGGTGCTTTATTATAGACTCACATGGAGTGTTAAGAGAAAGTGGAGATATTATGAAGCTATCTAATATTATTGGCAAAAATAATTGCTTGTGGCATGGGCATAGCATAGCTTTAAGTTAATGGTGAAATATTCACTTTGTCTATGGTTCATCTGCTTGGATTCTTTCAAGTGTAAAACAGCTATCTGTTCTGTACCCATCGAATGCTCACCCAAACTTCTACATAGGACTAATTCTACTGCAGCCACTGATAGCTGTGCTGTGACACAGGTAGGCAGCCAGGTGAGGACAGAGAGGCCTTTGCCAAATGTTCTTTATCTCCATAAAATTAGCACACAAAATTTTCTTTATCTCCCTATAATTAGCACACATATTTCCTTAACTTCTTTGAACTAAGCATAATAGTCCACTTTTAAATATCATAGCCTTCCCGGAAGAAGCTTGTCCCTTGATGAAAGTGTTTCCATTCAGGACTGTCTAATATTCACCTAAAATTAGTTTCCCATCAAAAATTGATCTAAAAATAGTTCTTCCTAGCTTAAACTGGCATTTTATGTGCTTATTTTGGGGGGTGTAGAACTGGTAAATGAAAGGGGGAATGTTTTCTAGGATATATAGTGTATTTTAAAGTAATCTTTAGCCACAACTCTCTCTGGTAGCCTACCAAATTAGCTGTTATTCAGTTCATATCAACCATTTCCTTTCCAGGGAAAATCCACTCCCTAGCACACAGGCCAAGATCTCTCATCCTGTATGTTGTTAAGATCCTGACACAACTAACTACTCAATGCCCATTTATTAAAGGGAGACACCCAGAGTAAGTTATTTTCCAATTTTATTGTACACTAGAATCTCAGGAAGTGCTTTGAGCATCCCAATACTCAGACCATGCCCAAAACATCAGAATCTCAGGAGACCAAGCCACTGTTTTAAAAACAACCAGTACAAATGAACCCATAGGCTTGATATTAGGTAGTATTTATATAATTTTTATTATATACTTATCAAAGCCCAATTCATGCATGTGTGTGTGTGTACATGTGTGTTAAAGAGATAGAATTAATGATTTTGATCAAATAGCATAATAATGGTACTTGGAATGGGCAGGAGAACCTGCCACTAATTTGAGATCTAATTTCTATTAACACAACATAATTTATGGAATAGTGATCAGTGCACCTCTCTATTAATTCCCTCATGTTTCTTTATTGGAATTTTAGTGTCAGATTATATAACTTTCACAAGGCTGCAAATAAGCTACTCTCAAAAAAGTGATGGATGTGAGCTGTCATGTAACAAATATAAACATTTATTTCAGTAAAAATATATAGCTCATGGGGAGACTTAGTATGCCTAAACTTGTGCAATTTTTATGAGCATTCTCTAAGTGATTGAAAACAGGCCTGTTATTAGCTTTATAAATGAGTGTCTGGCAGTCCCTAATAACTAATGCACATTGCATGCAGGCAAACTCTCCTGAAGCATGGTTCCTGGAATCAGAAATTCACTATTAATTATCAGGAAAATTTTCTTCTAGTGAGAAATAGAAAATTATATACTTAAAAATCTAAAAATACGTATTAGTATTGTATATACATAGCTAGGTTAGATAGAAACGGAGTGATTGCAGTACTGTATCATCATTGAGGTGACACCAAAAGCCCTCCTCAAATAATCTTAATACCTGACACTTGGATGTGGTGAGTGACAAAGCAGTGACCACAGAGAAAGCAAAACCCGAAGAGAAAAGGGGGGAAGGGAAATGTCAATCTCCAACTTTGCTTATTATTATTTTTCCAAGAGCTGGTCCTAAATATGGCTTATAGTATCAGTTACCATTTATTTAGTTATTTATATGTGCCATCTACTATGCACAGAGCTCTGTATATATTATTTCACAATAACTTTTTGAAGAAGTATTATTATACTCATTTTACAAAAAAAGAATATAAAAATTTAGGGAGGCCAAGTGACTTGTCCAATATTATTTAAGTATAGAGTGAGAGTGATGAAATCATGCTTCTAACCTAAGTCTATCTAACCCCCAAATCCATGTATACAACAACTGTAGTATACTGATACTGTAAAAGAAAATAAAATATAATGTTTGGGATTTATAGAATTCTAAATTTGGAAGAAACCTTAGAGATGAAATACATTAGTTCTCTCTCTCTCTCTCTCTCTCTCTCTTTCTCCCAGTGTCCAAAGGGATGGGTGATTTTTTGAAAACTTATAACCGCTAGTCAATTGCTCATTCCACTATACTATTCTGAATTAAGTTTTATGTTCCTTAGAATAGCTTAGTATCATGCCCCCTTGAACTAGGTACCAGTGTAGATAGAGGAAACAAAAATTATATTGTTTCCTGGGTCAAGGAGCTTTAATTAGATCTTAGAACAAAGAAAATTCTTATAATTTTGGTCATTTTATAATTTTTCTTTTGAGACAGATTCTCAGTATGTTGCCCTCGGTAGAGTGTTGTGGTGTCACAGCTCACAGCAACGTCAAACTCTTGGGCCTAAGCGATTCCCTTTCCTTAGCCTCCCAAGTAGATGGGACTACAGGCGCCCACCATAATACCTGGCCATTTTTCTGTTGCAGTTGTAGTTGTTGCTTAGCTGGTCTTGGCCGGGTTTGAACCCACCAGCCTTGTTGTATGTGGCTGGCACTATAACCACTGAGCTACAGGCACCAAGCCCATTTTATGATATTTTTAAATAAATCAAGTTCGTGTAACATAAGCTTTGTTCCTAAGGGCAGAATGTAAATAGTGGAACACTGTGACTAGGGCCAAGGGAGATGAAGACATGCCTAGAAAAGTTAAATGTATTGTCTTCACTGGAGTCTTTATGGTGATGAAAGTAAATAATTTGCCACACCCAAAGTCAACTGCAGGTACATAAGGTTAATCACAAAGATGTTGGTGAGAAATGGAAGGCTGTACTTATTCATTTACAGACTACACATCCTAGGGCAAATCATTTCACCTCCATGTCTTGGTTTCTGTGTAATGCATAACAAGCTATCTTACTGAATGGGCCTTACCAAGACACTGACAGAATTATAAGTAAATGTTCATAAGGTACTTGGAATGGGATGATTCAAAGTTGCCATCAACATGCACCACATTATAGCCAAATAGAGATGCCTGCTTTTGAAAGGTTTTGATTAATCTAATTTCTTCTATTCTAAAATATTACTGTAGGATATTACAGTTATATTTTTCAACTTAATATTTAATAAAATGCATTTAGTGATTTTCCAATACAAGAAGTGTACATAGATATCACTGAAAAAAAAGTAGATCTTGTATCTTATGATGTAATTTTCAAGTCAAAGAATTTTGATGGACATATAACTATATATTCTATGTATGAAATTTTACATATTGTTCTACCTCCACCATGCAAAATCTAACTGTTGTAAGATTGGAAAGAAATAAAAGATTTTACAATGACTTCATTAGGAAAATGGAAATATAAGAATGGGTTATTTTAGAAATAACAATTTTGTGCCTTGTACTAAAGTTGTAAGGATGCAGAGTAATTTTCAAATTGAAAAAAGAAAGGAATTCAAAAGAAATATTATTTACTGGCATTTTAGGGTTAATATTCCTAGTGATCTCCTTCATGAAAACCATTCCTTCTTTTCTCAAACCATGGAAAAAGACATCCAATTCCTCAGCATACTTCTAGAAGACTGGGAGCAAAGAACAAAGGATTATAATGGAGATGAGAGAGTCTAAAGAGACCAGAAGTTTCTACTTTTATTTTATTATCAGAGAAGACCATAGAGATGAAATGGTTAAGGTGAGCATAACACTCTAGTCGGAGTATATCATCATAGGCATTGGAATTAGAAAAAGCAGAAGTCAATATCCCAACCCGCATTACTACTCAGGATTCCAGGAAGCCCAGAGTTATCCTTACAGTCAGTCAGGTCATTAAAAAGAACAAATAACTCCGGCACAGATAAAAATGTATGAGAAGAAAACATGGTGTAGTATAGCCAAGTAGTAGCATACCATGAGAAAACTAAACCCATTACAAATGATTATAGTACACAAAGGTTACATTATAACAGAATGAGTAGTCACAGCTTTAATAGCTTTATAAGAAGACGATTCTCCCATTGAGAAGTACCAGACTATACACAAATGCAAAGAGACAGAGATATGTGAAAGATAAAACTGAACTTACATATGCATAAAGGGAGCTGGAGAAGCTTCTATTATGAAAATACTTCCAGAGCCATTACTTGCAGATGCTAGATTCAAGGGCAGCACCTCTAAGACCAGTGGTGATGCATAAACTTTAGTAGAGACTTAGCTTTAAAAGAAGCCCCACTGAGCAAAGAAGATTTATTCAGTAAAAATGTGTTGATACCATTGGTTGACCATGTGTTGCAAAACATGGTCAGTTCCCTGCTCCAAGCTCATACCAAAATTATTTCCAGATAGATTTAAGAGTGAATAATAATAAGCCATATGAGAGCTAAAAGGAAATATAAGTAATTATCTATTTTTGTGGTGGGGAAAATCTTGCCAAGCATAAAAGCAAAGGGAAAAAAAAAAAAACAAAAAGTGATAATAGATTTCAATACATAAACTTTTAGAACAAATAGAGAAGTATTTCCAACATATATTATAAAGGTTTATATGTAGAACTTTTCAAAATCAATGAGAAAATGATAAATGCCTTCAGAAGCATATTTAAGTAAAGCAATGGCTAGCAATCATCAGTAGCTAGGTATAGTCCAAGGACCTAAAGTGGCCCATCACCCAATTTAGTGAGTAAAATTTCACTGGAACACAGTCATGCTTATTCATGTACACATGGCAGAGTTGAGTAGCTATAAAAGGCTGTATGAGCAAAAGCCTAAAATGTTGACTATATGGCCCTTTATAGCAAAATTTTACATATTTCTTAACTAAGAGATGAATAGGAATTCATAAAGACAAATGGGCAATCTATTTATAATTATAAACTGTTCAACCTACTATTCATTGAAAATTCAAATAATAAAAATAAGACACCAGATTTACCTATCAAAATGACAGTATTGACAAAGGTTTAGAGAAAGTTGTTCTCTTGACTAACACTGAGTGGAAGGTAAATAAATTAGGTAATTCTTGTGGATATTGTGGTAGTATGTACCACAGTATTTGGAAATGATTCTAAGTCTTGGGAACAGTAATCCTTGAGTAAATGAGACAGATGTACAAATATTTTTTCATTAAAATATTCATACAAACATTCATAATAGTTCAAAACTGGAAACAATTATATTGCAAACTAATATTCTAGTGACATGTAATAATGTTTACTATATAATTGTAGGTGGAAGAAAGAAGTCGGTGTGTGGGAACCCAACTTGAACTCAAACCTTGTATTCTGTTCCAGTTCAATCATATCCAGTTGCATCTGACACCCTGAGGGATGAACACACTACATTATACTTGCATTAGAACATAAGGAACTTCCTTAAACAGAACTGAGCTTAAGGGAAAAGAAAGTAATACAAGAAAACTTTGGCCTAGGATGACAACTGAAACTAAAGCAAGGTCTTTATCATAAGAAACCGCTATGATTCTCCCTCACGCTTACTGTAAAATGTGAAGAACAACTTCCTTGCCTGACTAACCAGTTTTTGAATTTCAGTTAAGATAATAGATTTTTTCTAAACCACAGGAACTCAACCACAAGACTTCTGGAAGTGATCAGGAAATACAGTAACATCTTGGGATACAAAATCTTTGTCCACAAATCAGTAGCCTTCATATACACCAGTAAGAGTCAAGGTGAGAGTCAAATCAAAGACATAATACTCTACATAGTAGCTTCAAATAAAATAAAATACCTGAGTATGTACCTAACCAAGGACTTAAAGAATCCCTACAAACAGAACTATGAAACCCTGAGTAAAGAAATAGCAGAAGATGTTAACAAATATTCGTGGCCAGGAAGAATCAAAATTGTTGCCAGCAGTTCTCAACCTGTGGGTTACGACCCAGAGGAACTGTATTAAAAGGCATTAGGAAGGTTGAGAAAACATGGGCTCTATGCCAACATGATCTACAGACTTAACGAAATCCCCATCAATCCAAAAATGTCATACTTTGATAAACTTGAGAAAATAGTACTTCATTTCATATGGAACCAGAAAAAACCCTGAATAGCTGATGCAAGTCTAAGAAATAAAAATGAATCTGGAGGCATCACATTACAGACTTCAGATCAGATTAGTCTGCAAGTCTACAGTGATCTAAATAGCATAGTACTGGTACAAAAATAAAAATCTAGATCTATGGAACAGAATAGAGAACCTAGAGATGAAACCAGCCATGTATTATCATCTGATATTTGATAAACAAAAGTGTACAATAGGCTCGGCACCAGCCGCGTACATGTGAGCTGGCTGGTTCGTATCCAGCCTCGGCCTGCCAAACAACAATGATGGCTGCAACCAAAAAATGGCCGGACATTGTGGTGGGCACCTGTGGTCCCAGCTACTTGGGAGGCGGAGGCAGGAGACTCGCTCGAGCCCAGAAATTGGAGGTTGCTGTGAGCTGTGATGCCACAGCACTCTATCCAGGGTGACAGCTTGAAACTGTCTCAAAAAAAAAAGTGTACAATAAAGAAAAAATTATATTTAATAAACCATCCTGAGAGAACTGGCTAGCCACCTGTAGAAGACTGAAATTTGACCCACAACTCTCACCATTTAAAAAAAATGGACTCTCACTGGCTAACAGTTTTAAATTTAAGATATGAAACCATGTAAGTTCTAGAAAAAAGTGTCAAAAAACCTCTTGACAACATTGACCTGGGAAAAGATTTTATGAAAAAGACTCCTTTGGCAATTACAGCAAAACCAAAAGTAAGTGAATGGAACATGATCAAGTTGAAAGACTTCTGCACAGCTAAAGGTACAACAATAAAGCAGACAACTTTCAAAATGGAAGAACATATTTGCATGCTACAAATCTGGCAAAGGGCTGATAACTTAAATCTACACAGAACTCAAACTAATCAAGAAGAAAATAGCAAGCAATCCCATTTTTAAGTGGGCAAGAGATATGAACAGAACTTTCTGTGAAGAAGACAGACGAATGGCCAACAAGCACATGAAAAAATGTTCATTGTTCCGAATCACAGAAATCCAAACCAAAAACACCTTGAAATATCACCTAACCCCAGAAAGAATAGCCCCCAAAGTCTCAAAGGTGTAGATGTTGGCACGGATCTGTAAAGGAGAGAACAATCCACACTACTAGTAGGATTGCAAACTATATAACCTCTTTAGAAAGAAGCATGGAGAGTTCTAAAAGAGCTTAAAGTAGACGTTCCATTTGATCCCCCATCTCATTGCTAGGTAGCTACCCAAAAGAAAAAAATATTATTTTACCATAAAGGCATTTGCACTGGAATGCTTTTCATAGATCAATTCACAATCACCAAGATGTGGAATTAACTCAAGTGCCCATTGTTGCAACCCCATGTCCCTGGTCTCAATCACTGCAGGAAGGAACCAGGTGTGACATGGATTAGACATACCAGATTGCAGGAGGCAGACTTTGCAGGGTAGCCCAGAGCAACCTCTGCAGTAGCCTTTTATTGAGATGGTACATGAGAGCTGAGGGGAGTATTAGACAATGACTGCGTGCCCAAGGCTTGCCATGGGCTCAGGCTCTTTCTCCGCAAGGAACACCTGTGGATGAATTGCCTGAGGGTCCGCCCCCCCAGCTGCAAATCATCTTGCTCAGAGGTCATCTGGCTTTTGGCGTCCTCTACAGCCCATCAACCTATGAACGGATTAATAAACTGTGGTATATGTATACCATACAGAAAAAGTGGAGACTTTACATCTTCTATATTAACCTGGATGGAAATGAAAAACATTCTCCTTAGAAAACAAGGAGAATGGAAAAGCAAGTATACAATATACTCAATACTAATATGTAACCAATAGATAAATGGCTATACATCTGAAGCACAGAAAAACAGAATTAAATTCAAGTAGTTGGGAGTGGGGAGATGGGAGAGGGCATTGACAAGCTCTCATCTAATGGACACAATGTAAGAGTATACAGCACACTTTCTAGGTGAAGGGCTAAACTACAACTTGGATGGATTTTCCCTAACAAATGCAAACAATGTGACCTAATTGTATCATCATATTAATCTGACATTTAAAAAAAAATTCTGATGTAAGGAAAAAAGATAACATACGTTAAAATACCTTGAAAACTCCCAAGTGTTATCTAAATGTTGGTCTTATTATTAATAGTTTAGTTGATCAGAGGCTATTCCTTAGAAACTTAGCTTATGAGATGAGTTTGTTTACCATTAACTTTTGGTGTTTTCCTCAGCCATGGAAAATACTAATTCAATTAATTTGACTGAGATGAAGTCTTTTGATACTGTTTCAGAAAGAACAGCTTTTTCTCACAAGGGGCTTAGTTTTTAATTTCCAGCAAGTATGAAAGGCATTCATCTAAGAGCAACAGGGCTTTTGATGTAGCACTTTTAATGCTGCAATATCATATTACCTCCACTTGCTGTAATACTGCTTTTATTAATATAGTCATCTCCTTAATTCACATTATCATACCAGCCACATGTGCATGTATTTAAAGTTGACTTCTACAGTCCTTCCATTTTCACAGGAATCTTGCATCTTTCTTTTTCCTTTATGCTTAATTGGACTACGCACTGCCAACACCCCCTCCCAGTTACCTCAGTGCAGAATATAAACATCTTGATGCTTTGCTTAAACTACTAGATAGTTGGCGAGGAAGTAATGAAAATAACACTCACTACTAAGTTATTTTTGTATTCAGAATGTATCTTTCGAAACTTGTCTAACATCAAATTTCTGGAGAAAACACAAAGCTAGTTCTTTCACTCTTTTCTTCAGTGTCACCAGTATTCTTTCTGTTTCCTATGCTTCAAACATGGGAAACATAATCATCTCTAACATTCTCTATATTCTTTCAAATTATGCTATTTTTTCCCATTGTCTATCATCTTTTACTGTAGGTTTAGTTCAGTGGTTCTTAAATTTTAGTGAGCATCAGTATTCCCTGGAAGGATTGTTAAAACAGATTTCTGGGCTCCACCCACAAAGTTTCCTATGCAGTAGGTCTGGAAAGAGGCCTGAGGATTTATGTTTAACACAATTCCAGGTGATGTTGTTCTGCAAGTATGGGGAACACACATTGAGAATAACTAACAAAATCCATTCTTTCTAAATTACCATTATGACCTTCTAACATTTGTTCCTCCTTCAATATGTCATCTGTACCTCCTCCACCCAGGAAAGATTGATGGTTACAGGAACAGGGTGCAGGGTTAAATCCTGCTTTTTACTTATTTACTATGTGGTCCTGGAAAAATTACCTATAATCTCTGAACCTCAGCTTTCCCATCTTAACTATTGGTAATAATAATAAGATAATGATAAAATGTCACATAATGATAATGTAATTGGGAATGCCATCATCCCATCACCTTTTCCTTATTCCATTGGTAGAAACAAGTTGTAGATCCCATCCACATGGAGAGGTGATGACACAAAAGTGTAGACACCGGGGGCAGAACATCAGTGAGGTCTATTATCTATCTATAAACATCTTTAGTTCGATTTACCACAAGCAAATACCCAAGTTCCTGACTATTTGATCCCTTCTAACAAAGTATGTGGACTAATTGCTGAGCTGCATCTCTGAGTACTAGTGGCCCTGAATTTCCTGTATTCTACCTGAGTGTCTACTGGAATACTCCATTGTTATTTTTCCCAACCTTGTACTTTGAAAAGAACTTAAAGCCTATATATAAGTTCAAGAAATATCACAATGAATATTTGTATACCTTTCATCTAGAAGATTCTTTCTTAACTCTCCATTTTACCACATTCTCTCCCCCCCTCTGCTTTTTTCATTCAGAGTAATATTTGAGACACTGTAATCTCTTTTAAAACTATGCACCTTAGGTTTTTAGCATAATTGATATTCTTTTCCAGTACCAGTTATTAAATTGGCCATTGCAAAATGGATATTTTCTTACTTAATATTTTCTT
>CAUYRH010044300.1:0-13330 GCA_963574655.1 Perodicticus potto
GGGCCCGCCAAACAACAATGACGGCTGCAACCAAAAAAAATGGCCGGGCGTTGTGGCGGGCGCCTGTAGTCCCAGCTACTTGGGAGGCAGAGGCAAGAGACTCGCTTGAGCCCAGGAATTGGCGGTTGCTGTGAGCTGTGATGCCACTGCACTCTATCCAGGGTGACAGCTTGAGGCTCTGTCTCAAAAAAAAAAAAAAAATTCTCAATTATCTTACATGTTTTTCCCCCAGTTTGAGTCAGAATATAAACAAAGTCCATGCATTGCAGTGGTTCATGTATCTATGTCTCTGAAGTCTCTTTCAATGTATTGCCTCTTTTTTACTTTTTTGTAGAGACAGAGTCTCACTTTGTCACCCTCGGTAAAGTGCTGTGGAGTCACAGCTCACAGCAACCTCCAGCTCCTGGGCTTAGGCGATTCTCTTGCCTCAGCCTCCTGAGTAGCTGGGACTATAGGTGCCCGCCACAACTCCTGGCTATTTTTTGATGCAGTTTGGCTGGGGCCGGGTTTGAACCCACCACCCTCGGTATATGGGGCCAGCGCCCAACTCGCTGAGCCACAGGCTCCGCCCTAATGTATTGCCTCTTGATGGAACTTTGAGTACCCATTTAACCACTAAATATCATTCAAGGGTACAGAAAAGCTTGCAGTCAGGCAAGACCCAAGGAAACTTATCTGATATGATTTAAATGATGGAACCCCTGACTCAAATGGCCTTGTCCCTCAGTTCATCCCTTACTTACCTTTAGGAAGGACACATGAGGTTTTGAAGGAAAGAATCCCAGATTTAACAATATGGGATTCTAGTTCTGGTTCTATCACCAAATTTACTGTGTAACTTTGGGTAAGAGCCTTTACCTCTTAGCCTTGGATGTGGCAAATTAGTCACCAATGCCAATTACTTTTCTACAGCTACCTGAACCAACTAGAACGAATTACAGACCCTAACTACGTTCCTAACGAGCAAGATGTGCTACGATCCAGAGTCAAAACCACAGGCATAATTGAGACCAAGTTTTCTGTCAAAGACTTGAATTTCAGGTGAGTACGTGATTCCCCGGGGCATCTCAGATATACATGTGGAATCCCTAAAATGGGTATGAGCATGCTTCTTGGCCTTTGTTGCAGCCTAACCTAAATCACTGTTCTATTTCTCCCCTATATTTTGGGTCCTATGTTGGGCATACCTATGAGAATATCTGCTGCTTCCCTCAGGATGTTTGATGTGGGAGGACAAAGATCAGAGAGAAAGAAGTGGATCCACTGCTTTGAAGGAGTCACTTGCATCATTTTTTGTGCAGCACTCAGTGCCTATGATATGGTGCTGGTTGAGGATGACGAAGTGGTGAGTGGCCTCTGCAGCAAGCAGCTTTGGCAGGACAAGTTCTCTGCACAACCCTTTTCCTAAGCCTTGTGTCACTCCAGTGCCCTACCTTGGTTAATTTCAGCTAACAGTGAAAGTCTAGGAATCCTCTAGCAGATCAATGTCTCTAGAAAAACCTCTTCTGTAGGTTCAAGGTGAGCAATTTAGAGCTCTAGATTTAATGAGCATAAGTTTGGTCTCAGATTGGACATACAAGTACCACTTGGAAATCATGAAACTCATTAAGAGGAACTGAGTATTAAAGAGATAAGGGAACATCAACTAGATAATGCAAAGGAATACTATGCTTAGTACGTTCCCAAACTGCCCAAGGAAGGATAGGAGAAGAAAATGATAGAGCAAACAACTTATGAGTGAATCCTCACACAACATAATAAAAGGGTTGAACAACTAAGTTCACTTTAGAAGCCTGAAAATATGCTGAGTGTCATCAAGAATAAGGATAGACTGTCAGACCAAGTTTCTGACATACCAATTCAACTGGCAGCTAACTAGGTAAGTGGTTTTCCTTTGCGCGTAGAATCTTCCAAGACAGGAACTCTGCAGGACAAGTGTTAAGAGTATAGCCAATTACCTTCTCTGACTTGGAGATAATGTCATGGAAGATGGAAGATGTTAATTTCATACAAGCATCTACTTCCTTTTTTTTTTTGTAGAGACAGAGTCTCACTTTATCGCCCTCGGTGGAGTGCCATGGCGTCACACAGCTCACAGCAACCTCCAACTCCTGGGCTTAGGTGATTCTCTTGCCTCAGCCTCCCAAGTAGCTGGAACTACAGGCGCCCGCCACAATGCCTGGCTATTTTTATGTTTTTGTAGTTCAGCCGAGGCCAGGTTTGAACCCGCCACCTTCAGTATACGGGGCCGGTGCCCTACTTGATGAGCCACAGGCGCTGCCCCAAGCATCTACTTCTTGGGTGCAGGCCCACAGTTTACTGATGAAAGACAAAACCCCTATACTCCTATCCCTTACTGTACGGTAGAGCACTTTTGAGTATTTTCTAACCAAAATGTCTTACAGGGCTATTTACTTTCTAAGATCTCTTCTACTTTCAACCATGAAGTCTATGAGATTGTGAAGGGTTTTGCAGGAGTATTAACATAATAAGAAAGGCTACAATTTTTTTTTTTTTTTTGGAAAAGGCTACTGATTTTTGATTGTTCTTACTTTATTAGATGAAAAGACTAAGTCCGTTGGCAGCATACTTCGAGGCCCTCCAGGCCTGGTCTCTGCCAGGCTGGGCAAATGTGCATCTATGCAGAGATGCAGCACTGCCTCTCTAAGTAGCAATCAGGGGAGGATGAGGACAGAAACGCTTATAATATGGCACTGGTTGGCTCGGCACCCATAGCTCAGTGGTTAGGGAACTGGCCACAAACACGGGGGCTGGCGGGTTCCAACCTGGCCCAGGCCTGCTAAACAATGACGACAACAACAACAACAACAACAAAATAGCTGGGTATTGTGGCGGGTGCCTATAGTCACACAGCTCACAGCAACCTGTGAGGCTGAGGCAAGAGAATCACTTAAGCCCAAGAGTTTGAGGTTGATGTGAGCTGTGACGCCATGGCACTCTACCAAGGGCGCCATAGTAAAATTCTGTCTCAAACAAACAAACAAACAAACAAAAGAGAGAGAGAGACATATATATATGTATGTAGAGAGAGAGAGAGTGCACTGGTAAATTCTTTAGCCCTCATCACGTGGCAAAGTATCCCTGTCATGTTTCTGCTGAAATCGAGAGCCAGGATCCCAGGACAGAAGCCTATCAAAACCATCCCAAGTTAGCAAATGAACACATGCTAACTTGGGCCTGGTTTCAAGCCTTGATCAGCAATACTTACAGAATGTCAAAGTCCTCAGTTGTGTCTTAGCTGCCAAAAATCTGCATCACATGTACTGTGCACTTACACACCAGCCACCATCATGGATACAATACATATATGACCTCAATTAACATTCATGAATCTCCTATAAGATAGGAAAACTGAGACACAAAAAAGATTTTCCTCAAGTCACACAGCTATTAAAAGGATAGACAGAGTACTAGAATGAACCCACATCTCTGACTTTACTAATAGCTATTCCCTGTCTTTCCTTTTACTTTTGGAGGACTAGTCTTTCCAAGGGGGAACAAAAACAGGAAGTAGACAGACATCCTGTAAGCCAAATCTGATATTTTTAATGGTGTTTCCTCTTACTAGAATCGTATGCATGAGTCTTTGCATCTGTTCAACAGCATATGTAACCACAAGTTCTTTGCGGCTACTTCCATTGTCCTCTTTCTCAACAAGAAGGACCTATTTGAGGAAAAAATCAAGAAAGTCCATCTCAGCATTTGTTTTCCAGAGTATGATGGTAAGTGTCGGGACTGGAGACAACAATGTCTTTAGTAGTAACTGGCAATTGCCTCATTTCCTAAGCCAAGGTGACATAAAGAAACTTGTCTTATGGGAGAAATTTGGGGTTTAAATTCAGATGTCTCTGGAATAGATTAGATGTGGGACAGCCACTGATTGTTCGAATGGAAAACTAAGGCTAAGACACAGAGACACTTCTCAGGATCTCTGTTCAAATCAAGTGGGAGACACTTGAGTACAACAGAGAGAAATCCCCCCCTCTCTAAAAACAGGTCCCCAACTGCAGCTAACGCAATGTTTCAAGGATCAAGTCAGTCACCTAAAAAGTAAGCAACTAAGAAAGGTTAATTTATCCCACTTCTTCACTATCTTTCTGGAAAACCAGGGAACAACTCCTATGAGGATGCAGGGAATTATATCAAGAGCCAGTTTCTTGACCTGAATATGCGAAAAGATGTCAAAGAAATCTACAGTCACATGACCTGTGCTACAGATACACAGAATGTCAAATTTGTATTTGATGCAGTTACAGATATTATCATCAAAGAAAACCTCAAGGACTGTGGACTCTTCTAATCCTCACCATTTCTCAAGGATAGTCTATAAACAAGGCTGGAATCTGAGTAACTTCAAGCAGACAATTATAGTCAGTGTACCACGACACAAGGAATGAATTCTTCTTTGGAGATGGAGTATGCATGATTGCAATTGTGTCTCATATCTTCTGTTTAAAGTGGAATAGCTAGTGCAATTTACAGAGCTCAATGCCAAGAGTCAGAAGACCCAGCAACTTAATACAAAATGTAAATACTTCATTTCTCTGAGTCTTGAGTCCCCCAACTGTAAAATGAAGATAACTTCCCTACCTACTTCACAGGGTTATTCTGAGGAGCATATAAAGGTTGTGCTTAAGAGTCACAGGAAGAAAGCTTGTATAAATGCTGCCATTTATTAAATTCACCTCCTGGTTTTTAGAACACATTATCCTAACTATACCAAGCAAAACAGCAAACCTCCCTACAGTCTGCAAAAAACTACCCTAAACAAAACCTCAATAAACCTACCATTCCTATTATTAACAGGTGTCTATGTGCCTTAGTTCAGAAATCTGGATGACTGGATAAGAGATTCTGAGGCACACATCCAAAACTGATTGTTTTTTAGACAAGGTCTTGCTTTTTGCCCACGCTGGAGTGCAGTAGCCTCATCACAGATCACTGCAACCTCAAACTCGTGGACTCAAGCAATCCTCCTGCCTAAGACTCCTCAGTAGCTGGGACTACAGGTACGCACCACTGTGCTGGCCTTATCTATTTCTTTCTTTCATCTTTTTTTTTTTTTTAAAGAGATGGGAGTCTCACTCTTGCTTAGGCTGGTCTCAAATTCAGCTCAAGCAATCTACCTGCTTCGGCCACCCACAGTGCTAGGATTACAGGCATGAGCCACTACACTTGGCCCTTTTTATTCTTTGAAAATATGGAGTCCACAGCTTGGCGCTTGTGGCTCAGGCCGCTAATGTGCCAGCCACAAACACCTAAGCTGGTGGGTTCGAATCATCTGGCCCATCAAACGATGGCTGCAACCAAAAAACAGCTGGGCGTTGTGGTGGGTGTTTGTAGTCCCAGCTCCTTGGGAGGTGGAGACAGGAGAATCACTTGGACCCAGTAGTCAGAGGTTGTTGTGAACTGTGATGCCACTGCACTCTACCCAGTGTGACAGCTTGAGGTTCTGTCTCAAAAAGCAAAAAAAAAAAAAAAAAAAAGAAAGAAAATATGGAGTCTTGCTCTTCATCAGATTGGTTTGGAACTTCTCTCACCTTACCAAAGTGCTAGGTGAGTCTTTGGCCTCTCACCTTCCCAAAGTGCTAAGATTAAAGGCGTGAGCCACCACTACCAGTCTGATCATCTTTATAGAGCACAGATTATTCCTCTATCCCCAAAACTGTCAAACCGGGCTTCCTTTTTCTCTACAAATAACTGTTTCTCAGCTACACAAAATACTTTCTGAATAAACGGAGACATCAACATACTCCCATTTAGAGTATTAAAGAATTTATTGCTGCCACTTCTCTATCATAGAATTTAGAACAATTCTAAAATTCTCATCTCAACTGTTACATTTTTCAGGAGAACAAAAGACAAATGACCTTGTTGTAGGCACTGAAAATCTTTGTAGTTGGGTCCATGCAATACTCGCTGAAAACAACATCTCTCCAAACAGACCAACAAGCAAATTATTCCTCTGAACTCCTTTGAGGGGAAATGAAGCTTGCATTTATCTTGACAGAAGGTGGCAAAGTCAAGTATACTGTAGATTTAGCATTTATAACTACTGGCGAGGAAAGCTCTTGGCATCCAGGATTTAGTATATGAAAGAAAATGTCAATTAAAATGAAAATCTGCTCCATGCCAGAAACATCCATTCACACTTAGGTTGTTACTAGCAATATTAATACTAGAGAGCCATACGAGCTTTAAATAAAACTGAAGAATAAATTTGTTGCTCTACCAAAATTAGATTTAACAGTCTTTCTGGGTTTCTAAAAAAAAAAACCAAGTTAGGAAGAGAATTACCAGAGAAACTGCTCTGGCTACTGCCAATTAAAAACACTTAAGCCAAAGTAAAATCCTAGGCAAGACTTCCCACATTCAAGAGCTGCTCTAGGACTATTCTGAACGGCATGCTCCAACTATCACAAACCGGTTGGCTTTAACCCGACATACAGGGGTTCCAAGTCTATTCTGTCTCATGGATCCCTCTGGCAATCTGATGAAACCTCTGGACCTCTTCTCAAAATATTTTATACTGCATACAATAAAATTTAAAGAATTACAAAGAAAACCAGCATACTGAATATAGTTCTATTCCCAAATTCTCTGTAACTCTTAAACCCTAGGTTAAAAACTGTCATTACAGATAGGATCTTTTCTATTCAGGCCCCAAATATGATTTATCCCATTTATTCTAAGTCCACATAGGACAATCATACATACCCTCAAATAGGAACAGATTGTTACCTCTACTATTACCTCTTCCTTGGTCTTTGAATCTAGGTGGAAACTGGTTACGGGCCAAACTATCAAAGTATGACACAGGTTCCTTGGTTATTAATGCTCACATAGCAGCTGCCCTATGGTACTAGTATGAAGGCAAAGCAACTAAAACTCTCTATTAGATTAAAAAAGAGTTGTATTCTACTCCTCTTCATTTTGGGGGATAGATATCTCAAATTTTAATGGGTTTATAAACAAATTCACACAAGCCACCTTGTATGAACATTTTGTAAAAAGTTCACCTTTGAGGATGGAAACACCACTTAAAACAGCATGTTCTACAGCTGTTTATTAACTTAGGTTATTTTTATCTCATGGGTATTTTGATTGTGTTCATGAAAAGTTCTCTGTATAAAGTGGCTGTTAAGAAAGATTAAAACCAAAATTAATACTTTGCATTCTCTCCTTTCGCCTCATTTTAAATTCACCTTGCACTGCTGAATTTTATGTACCTTTATAAACCATCAGAAATCATTTTTTGTAACAAGGTCAGACACAAACATTCAACCCTATTTTCTAGCACTACAACCTTAATTCTTAGAATGCTGAAGTTAGGAGGAACTAAAATATTCTAAAAATACTCCAGGCTCATCATTACTAATTTATAAACAGGAAGGTGAGGCCTTGGGAGGTAGAGTGTCTTCATCAAGATCATACTGCTAGAAAGTTGCACAACTAGAACTCCAAAAGAGGTCTTCTAAGGTCAAAGCCAGTGACTGACATTACATTGCCAACAGCCCATTGTACACTATACAGTCAAAAGTCAATTTCCCTCTTCATGGGGGCCTGGTGTGCAGCGGCTGCAAACAGTAGCCTCCTCGGTAGTGTATGCAGCCTGTTGCTTGTATAGGTTGCTCAAAAGGACCTTGGAGACATTTCTTTCCAATACATGTTCATGTGTATGAACCTTAGACCTTGTGCTGTCCCCAATCTAAGCTCCAGACAGATGTGTGTGGTGCCTTTGGAAAGCCCCAGGGCACTGTGCCCAGGGTTCACATTGGCCAAGTCATCATGTCCATCCGTACCAAACTACAGAACAAGGAGCATGTGATTGAGGCCCTTTGCAGGGCCAAGTTCAAGTTCCCTGGCCATCAGAAGATTCACATCTCCAAGAAATGGGGTTTTACCAAGTTTAACTCAGATGAACTTGAAGACATGGGGGCTGAGAAGCGGCTCATCCCAGATGGCTGTGGGATCAAATTCATCCCCAGTCGTGGCCCCCTGGACATGTAGTGGGCCCTGTACTCGTGAGGACTTAACACTGTTTTGCCTATCAATTGCACCTACCAATGATAAATCCTACTTCTTGTCAAAAAAAAGTAAATATGCTTGTATTGACTTGGCAAGGAAAAAAAAAAAAAAAAAAAAAGTTAATTTCCCATTCTTTTAAGCTCCTCCTATTCTCAATCAAATTCTTATTTATTTTTTAGTTAAAACCATCTCAAACTACAACAGAGATCTCAAAATAGAATGTAATAATCACATGCAATCACAAAAATATAAATAACTAAGTTTGCTTATTGTTGGAAGTATAATCTCCTGCTTCTATCCTTAAGAGGGCATAGCACAGCATGATAAAGAGACACTTGTAACAATAAACCAAATGTAAATTAGGTTACTTTTCACATTTCGGGTAACAGTTTTTTCTTTTCTTTTTTTTTTACAAAAATACAGTATGATTGACACAAAAGGATAAATACTATATGATCCCACCTATATGAGGTACCTAAAGAGTCAAATTCATAGAGACCGACTGTAGAATGATGGTTACCAGGGGCTGGGGGTAGGAGAAGAATAGGGTGTTAATGTTTAATGGGTACAGAGTTTTAGTTCACAAAGATGAAAAAAAAAGTTCTGAGTATAGACGGTGGTGATGGTTGTGCAACAATGTGAATGTATTTCATGCAACTGAGCTGGCATCTTAATTATTGAAAATAATTAAGATGGTAAATTTCATCAAAAGTTTTAAAATGGAAAAATTATACTGTAATTGGAAATTTGCTTTTATATTATCTACGGATAAAAGACAGGTAAAAGCAGCACAAAAATTCAGTATTAAAAGCTATGTAAAAGACACATTAACTTGTTACGGTTCCTACTCTAATATTAAAACTCACATGTACCCCGGAGAGTCCAAATCAGAGTATTTCCTCCCATCTCCATGGTGAGACATACACATTGAAAACCCACTCAATACTTGGAGATGTGCCGTAGACCAAAGTGTGCCGGCCATGCTGGGTGGAGGTGGTGGTGAAGGGTGAAGAGCTCTTACCTCCCACTGCCCTCTCTACCCGGCACAGCCCCCGGAGCACAGATTCCAGCAAGACTTCGGTGTCAGGCCAGGGACTGCAAGTGAGACAGAGCCTCTGGTGGTCCTGCTAGGTAAAAGCGTGAAGACATTTCTGTGAGGTCAGACAGACACACTGGAGACTGAAGTAGAAAACTGTTCTGCTTTTTGCCCATGAAAAAGCAAGCACTAGTATGAATAGAAAACAGAGAACTGGATTTAAATGAAAAACAAAGACCTTTTCACCCTGCTTTACAAACTCTAGAGCAATTTATAATCCAACTTCATTTCAGGTGTTCAAAATGAATGAGGGCAAAGTGATGCTGTGAAAAGACTGCCAACTACCATGAATACATATGTTGGTGCTGCCTTAAAATATTACTATTTTTTATAGAACACTTTCAAGTATGTTATTGCTAAATGAAGAGAACAATAGAGTATCACAACTGGAAGGAATAATTTAGTGTAGTTCATCTTTAGATAACAGATGAGGGACATAAGACTAAAAGTGACCTACACAAGATTTCACAGCTAGTTGGAAACTGAAAAGACCAGATCCCAGCACTCCAAACTATTCAACCTCGTAAGATTCTGATGGTTGTCAGGATCTTTATCCTATGTGAGCAAGGATAAACAGAAAGAACAGCAATTTCTTGTTTTGTTATGTCTACTGGGAATCTATTACTTATAGTTTAAGCCTTTTAGTAAAAATGTCTGGATAACCCAAGGACTATTCTGGGATGGGTGGGGAGGGAGGCAGAGGGTAAGAGGAGAAGGATAGGTTATACAAAACTTAATATTCCAGCTGTCAAAGATCTTACAGCTTATTGAAAGCTAATACACTGAGACAGTATATCTCTGCAGTGTACTAATATTTATTCATATTTGATTATTTCTACTACCTGTGATTAACCACTGGATATCAGGAAAACATCAGCATTGGGCATATAGACTTTTCCACTTGACTCCATCATTCCCTTTATTTATCCCTTCCCAAGTTTCAAAAAGACTTCCATTCCAAAGTATAGAGCTAGCTAGCTTTGCTTTATCTACCAACTATAAATGTTATACATATATATAGTCACCTCTGCCACAGGATATTTTTTTAGCTTTGACGTATGTACCTTTTAGTTTTCACTGCGTAAATAAATGCAGTGAAATAAACAAAATAAAAACAAACACTTGGATACTCAGGTTTCTTTGTCTCAATTTTACATAAAAACTAAATACTGTATCTAAAATGTAGGAATGTTGTTTGACCAAGCAGTCCTCACTAATTTTTGGTGGTAGTCACTTTAACTACCAAAGGGACTTCTTTCTTACTGGCAAATGAAAAATAACTCATCATTCATTAGTGATTTTGAGGTCACATATGTTTTAAAATTGTTTTTTAATTTGTCCCAAATATAAAATTCCAAAATTAGTAATGCTCCAAAATCTGAAACAGAAGAGTGCCAACATGATGCTCAAAGGTAATAGTCACTGGAGCATTTTGGGTATCAGATTTTCAAATTTGGGATGCTCAATCAGTAACTATATAAAGTGTAACTATTCCAAAATCTGAAATTTTCAGTCCCAAATGTTTCAGTTAAGGGATTTTCAACCTGTATTATGTCCTATTCAGTTGTTCCCAAATGTTGGGCCAGACTGGCTGAGGAAGTTATTAAAAATATATATATTCCAAGGACCTACATCAGACATTTTAATTTACTAGGGTGTAGCCAGATAATCTGTATAGATTTATCATACACCTCAGGTATCTACTGCTGTATAAAATTCCTTATTACATCTTATTCCTAAGAAGACTTGAGTTAGGCCAGGCCTAGGCTTAAGAGTATATCTGAAAAAAAAAAAAAAACCCCGACAAACCTACCCTGCTTTGACTTGTTCTAAAGTATGTTGTCCTCAGAAGAAGTTAACTCATAAAAGCGGGGAAGGGGTGAATATTAAAAGCTAAACAAAGATACAGAAACAAAGACCTTGACCATCCTGCTGTTCAAGCACCAGTGCTTCACAAAACCTCTCTTTTACTCCCTCTTTGCGGACAGCAAAATCAACTTTCAACTTTAGGTTTCTAGACCAGGGGTTCTCAACCTGTGGGTCGTGACCTACAGGAACTGTATGTATTAAAGGGCCATGGCATTAGGAAGATTGAGAAACACTGCTCCAGACAGCTTGCTTTTTTCCTCTCAGGATTGGTGGCAGCAACATAACAAAATATGATGGTCACAAGGCTATGTGGAGAGCTGTGATTGGTCCACGTCAGATCTCTGATTGGTACTATGTAGTCTAAAGCAAAACACAGTAATTACCCAGTAGTACTGGAAAACTAAGATAATTGTTCTTCACGTCAGCATTACAGATTAAAAGGAAAGACTCCACAAGTACAAAGACTGTACTGTTTCAGGTTTGTACAAAGTAGAGGACTGTAATTTTTTAGAACACATAAAGGGAAGAAAAATTAGTCAATGGCAGGTTTTTAATTGGAATCCAAGATTGACTTTACCTTGTCTGCACTTTTAATACAGGCAAGAAGTTCTGCAACAGTAACTCTAGAATTATATCACACATGCTAAACAAATGAATAAATACAGAAGGTGCCAAAAAATGCATATACATTTTAAGAAGGAAAAAACTATTAAAATTGTAATACTCAAGTCATGTTTGACTTCTACAATTACAAGAGGTGCTCACACATGACTTGTATTTATCTTTTGTTATCTGTATATGCTGAGTATTACAATCTTAATACAGTTTTTTCCTTCCTTAAAATGTGGACACTTTTTTGGCACCCTCTGTATACAGAGTAACCAGTTAGCCCAAGCAAACAATGTCCAAAGAAAGTTATAGCAACAAATCAGAGAATAGGGGCCAGGATTTAAGAATATAGGTTAAGTGAATGAATTAAGAAAAACCAGCAGTTATTCTTAAATAGTTTAAAATGTGCATACACATATAACACAAATTATATATGAGAATTAAAAAACAAGGCAAAAAAATAATTTTTTAATAATCTGGTCCATCTATTTTAAGACTGTAGCACCTTGTGAAAAATAATCCATCAGTGAAAATAATAAAATGAAACACTGAGCTAGAGATTTAGAATTCAAATAATCCAAGATGTAAATGTCACCTCAAGATCCTCCCACAAATAATTGTAAAGGTTTTTGGAATTTCACACTGGGCAGCGAAATCTCCTACAAGTCTGGTTTCATAAGGTGAAGGAAGATTATTCACTCAGGAGAATAATTCTTCTTTACACGGGGACTAATGAATGGCAATTCTACTGTCCCAAATTTTAATCAGGAAAAGATGTGGCTGTCAACAAATTAAAGCTACTGTTGTAATTTTTCCTACCAGGGTCTAGTCTATGTTCATTAAACTTTAATTTTCTTAGATATGCTGACTTCTTAGATGGACCAAAGCCTAGCTACCTGAATTCTGAAACATCACAAATCTCCAGTATTCTCCAGAGAATACACACACAGGCCAACCTTTAGCTTCTTTGATTAAAATATCATTCTTTTTCAGGCTAGTAGAGCTGACATTTCATTCCACATTTTGGCTCTGTTATAAGAAAAGATTTTTTATTTGAAATACAAATTAGTAATTTACAAGCCTAGCTGATAAGCAGAATCCTTTTTAAAAATTATAGATTGCTGGCCCACCCACCCAGGTCAATGTCTGAGATGGGGCCAAGTGATTTTTACTTAAATTATATGTGAAAACCAATGATTTCAATGGCCTCCCTAGTCCTCAAGGACTGTGCATTTACATAAGTTATTTGGGGTGGTAGGTGAAGGGTGATCTTCATGAAAACAGAGTACAAATGTAAATGGTATAGAGGCAGAAAAGTAGGGAATTACTACTTTTCATTAACAGAAAGCCTAAAAAAGCCAGACATATTCAAATGAAAATACAAAATGCATTCAGAATAAAATTAACTTTTTTGATTGTTATTTTAGATAATCAACACCATTCCATTAGCCCACAGTATAAAAAAACTACAGTTGAAAACAATATTCCACCAGTTCTCATTTCCAGATGATCCTATATTACAGAAAACAGTAAGGAAAAGAAAAACTCAAAATGAATAAAAACTACCAACCCTATCTACATTGTGGGTATTAAGTCAATCACCAATTGAAGAAGACAATTTTTTCTTTCAGATCAAGTTTTCTCACCCCCAAAGAAAATTCTGCTAGATAATAATTATGCCACCTGCATAGTTACATGTATGACTTT
>CAUYRH010044301.1:0-10457 GCA_963574655.1 Perodicticus potto
TATCTCTCAGTCAAATAGCTGTCATAATTTTTTTGTACAATTCCTGCTGATAGGCATCTGTGGACAAAGAATCAGATAGAACCAATGTGAGATGCTTTGAGAAGGCATAAAATTTTAGAGAGAGGGAAAATAGGTCCTGGGTAAAACTAAGTTTCTCATTTTTATTTTCTCTGAAACATAGTTTCTTGAGAGGTAAGGAACTATGACCAAGGCATATTGTGAGTGGTGATTCATATTGTTCTGGGAATTATCCTTTGTCCATTTCAACAACTGACCTGTTGTGTAGTTGTCCATATAGTAGGGTACGTATGATAACCATGAAGATGCCAATAGGTTTAATGAAATGTCAAGTTTATAAAATAGCAACAGATTCAAAACTTCTGGAATCAATTATATAAAGGACAAAATGACTGTTCTGAAGACTGGATCCCTGAACATCTGCCCAGAAGATGCAGGTTTACTTGCAAAACCCCTCTGTGCTTTCTGAGATAAAAGGCCATCTCCCAGCAAGCTCAAACTTCAGACCAGTGTTGCTGATTTTTGATTTGTAGGAATTATTTATCAACCATGTTAACTCATTAATGTGTATTCATCAAAAATTTGTTTAAAAAGTTGTTTTTGGATTTATATTAGTAGAATTTACATTTTCTTGCAATTAAATTTATAAAATGGAGGGGAATTCTGGGAACATGGCTGACTGGTAGCAACTCTCTGCAGAGGCTCCTGAGCAGAGGAAGAATAACTGGATGGAATCAGGCTCTATGAATCCAAATGTGTGGAGCTAAAAGAGTTGGGTAAACTAACTCCAATGAAGAGCATTTAAGAAAACAAATTTCAGGTACAAAGCCTATGGACTAGAGGATGGGAGACCCCCCTCCTCTAAGCAGGAGGCCTGCACCAGGCTATCTAGAAACGAGCAGGATAAAAATACCTCTCATTTTACCTCGCTGGGGAGAGCTGCTAAACTCTAGGTCTCTTTCTCCAGGGAGGTCCACCACCCCGCTGGGCATAAAATTGAAGAGATATTTTCCCCCACAAGTCCAAACTCCCAGTCTACCATTTCTCTTTGCATGGCAGTCTGAATTTCTGGGCCCTTCAGAGCACAGTGTTTGGTCTTGTCCTGAGAGATCTGGGCATAGTGTGGATTGCCAACCATCAGGAGAGAATTGGTGACTAATGGGGAAGAAAGAGGGTATGGGAAGAAAGGTACACTTGGTGGGAGGAGGAGCAGTCCCCTGGTTATGAGTATGCCCAACCAGTGGTGGTGTTGACCCTTGGTTTGGACTGTGTCTGGCAGGATGGGGTGCAGAACCCCTGGCTCTCTTGGCACCCACAGCAGGACAGTGGTTGCCCCATGTGGACTGAGTTTGGCAGGCAGGGGTGAGCAGAGGCTTGCTAGTTGTGGACTGAGACCTGAGGGCTAGGGCGTGATCCCCTATCTCCTGCAGGGTGGACTGAGTCTGGTGGGTGGGAGTGTGGATCCCTGGCTCCAATTGTGCTGTTGGAGACCCGTGAACCCCTCTCTGTTGAGCAGGGTTTGCATTGTCTGAGACAATTTAATTGGAACCCGTGTCTGGGGCTGTCTACTTGGGGACAGTCTCACACTGACCCTCAAAGTTCTGTAGCAGGAAAGAACTGAAGGGTGGGGGCTGGGTGCCCACAGCTGTTTGTATCTCTTCACAGTCAAGATTTAAACCTAATACTATGCCTTCTTAGGATAGGGTAGAGGTTGGCTGATATCAAAACAGAGCTAGCTTGTGCTATCTCATCAAGTAGGTCCTCAGAGTCTCTGGCCAAAACTCTGAAAGGGGCCTTTGTAAGGTTGTAGGAGATAGGCCACAATTACAAAGCCTAGCACTTTGGTAAGGGGTTAGTTATCTCTACTACCTGGGAACCTCAATTCAATCTCACCTTACCCATTATAATAACCAAGTGGTGGAAAATAAACATGATGTGGACCCAACAGAAGAACTCTGGCAACATGAAAAACCAGAGTAGATCAACCCCCCACCCTCAAAGAAATAACAAAGGTGACATAACTGAAGATGCCATGCATAGACAAATGGCTGCAATGTCAGAAGTCGAATTCAGAATATGGATTGCAAATAAGATAAACATAATGGAAGAAAAGATAGAAATTGAACTCCAAAGAATAGTTAGTTCTAAAGTTGTCTGAAGAAATTAATGAATTCAAAGACCCAGTCACCAAAGATATTGAGAAAAGAGATAGCAGAGCTCTAGAAAATGAAAAAGTTATTTGAGGAGCTCCAAAATCTAGTAGAACTCCTCAGTAATAGAGTCAACCAGGCAGAAGAAAGGATCTCTGAAACTGAAGGCAAACATTTTGAACATTCCCAAACCTTCAAAGAGGCAGACGAATGGGGAGAAAAAACTGATCATTCCCTGAGAGAGTTGTGGGATCACTCAAAAGATGATACATTCATCTTAGGAATTCCTGAAGGAGAAGACAATGGCCCTAAAGGTACAGATGCTCTACTCCAAGAGATTATGGGAGAGAATTTCCCAAGCATTGAAAAGGATACAGAATTTCAGATAGCAGACAGTTTCAGAACCCCAGCAAGACTCAATCCAAATAAAGCATCTCCTAGACACATTGTGATTAACTTTGCCAAAGTTAAGATAAAGGAGAAAATTCTGTAAGCAGCCAGATGTAAGAAAAGCATCACCTACAAAGGGAGAAGTATTAGAATAACTGCAGATCTCTCAGCCAAAATGTTTCAAACTAGAAGATGGTCATGGATCTTCAGTCTCCTAAAACAAAACAACTTCCAGCCCATGATCCTATATCCAGCTAAATTGAGTTTCATTAGTGATGGAGATATCAAATACTTTAATGACATAGATATGTTGAAGAAATTAGTCATAACTAAATCAGCTCTCCAGGATATTCTCAGACCCATCCTCCACAACGACCAGCACAATGCTCTACCTCCAAAGTAAACTCACCCAGAATTTGTTGACCAAAAGCCAACTTCCACAGTGGTGAAAGGATTAAAATATCCACTGGATATCCGAAAATCATGACACCTCAAACACAACCAGGCTTGTCAATTCTCTGAATTAGTGTGAATGGTTTAAATTGTCCTCTAAAGAGGCACAAGCTGGCTTACTGGATGCATAAACTCAGATTGGATATCTACTGTATACAAGAATCTTACCTTACCTTAAAGGATAAAAATAGACTTAGGGTGAAGGGATGGACTTTTATAAGGCAGGCAAATGAAAACCAGAAAAAAGCAGAGGTTGCAGTTTTAGTAGCAGATACAATTGGCTTTAAACCAACAAAGATAAAGAAAACTAAGGAAGGTCATTACATATTTGTCAAGGGAAACATCCAACATGAAGATATTTCAATAATAAACATTTATGCACCCTACCAGAATGCTGCTCCTCAATTCATAAAGCAGACCCTAATGGGTATGAACAACTTGATACCTTCCTGCACTATAATAGTTGGAGATTTTAACAGTTTTGGATAGATCCTCCAAGAAGAAACTAAACAAAGAAATATGAGTTAAACCTGACCCTAGAACAAATGGACTTTACAGACATCTACAGAACATTTCACCCTAATAAAAATGAATATACATTCTTCTCATCAGCCCATGGGTCATTCTCCAAAATAGATCATATCCTAGGACACAAGCCTAACTTCGGAAAATTTAAAAGTGTAGAAATTATTCCTTGTATCTTCTCGGACCACCATGGAATAAAAGTTGAACTCAACAACATACTCATACAATCCTCATACTCAAGAAAAGTCATGGAAACTAAGTAATCTTAGGCTGAATGATAGCTGGGTCAAAGATGAGTGCCTGTGACTCAGTGGAGTAGGGCACTGGCCCTATATGCCAGAGGTGGAGGGTTCAAACCCAGCCCCAGCCAAAAACTGCAAAAAAAAAAAAAAAAGGAAATCACCAAATTTTTGGAACAAGATGATAATGAAATTATCAAAACCTATGGGATCCTGAAAAGGCAGTCCTAAGAGGGAAATTTGTAGCATTGGAAGCCTTCATCAAGAAAACAGAAAGAGAGGAAGCCAACAAATTAATGGATCTTCTCAAGCAACTTGAAAAGGAAGAACAGTGCAACCCCAAACCCAGCTGAAGAAAAGAAATAAGGAAATTCTGCAAATTATGTCAGAATTAAATGAAATTGAAAACAAAAGAATCATTCAGAAGATCAATGAAACAAAAAGTTGGTTTCTTGAAAAGATTAACATAATTGATAAACCTTTTGCCAACCTAACCAGAAACAGAATAGTAAAATTTCTAATATCGTCTAACAGAAACGATAAAGGAGAAATAACAACAGACACTTCAGAAATTCAAAAAATCCTCAGTGATTACTAGAAAAATCTCTCTTTCCAGAAATATGAAAATCTGAAGGAAATGGATCAATACCTGGAAGTATGCCACCTTCCTAGACTCAAGCAGAAAGAATTAAAAATCTTGCATAGACCTATATCAACCACTGAAATAGCATCAGCAATATGAAATTTTCCTAAAAAGAAAAGCCCAGGACCAGATGGCTTCACATCTGAATTATATCAAATCTTTCAAGAGGAACTAGTATCTATATTATACAATATTTTCCAAGGCAGAGAAAAAGATGGAATACTTCCCAACAGAGTCTATGAATCAAAATCACTCTGATCCCTAAACCAGGAAAGGATCCAACAAACAAAGAAAATTATAGACCAATCTCATTAATGAATATCAATGCAAAAATATTCAATAAGATCTTAGTAAACAGAATTCAACAACACCTCAAAAAAATTATACATCATGATCAAGTTGATTTTATTCCGGGGTTCCAGGGTTGGTTCAACATATGCAAATCTACAAATATAATACAACACATCAATCAAATAAAAACAAAGACCTGGGCAGGGCCTGTGGCTCAATGAGTAGGGCACCAGCCCTATATACAGAGGGTGGCAGGTTCAAACTGAGACCTGGCCAAACTGCAACAACAACAACAACAAAAAATAGCTGGGCATTGTGGCAGGTGCCTGTAGTCCCAGCTAAAGGAGGCTGAGGCAAGAGAATCACCTAAGCCCAAGAAGTGGGGGTTGCTGTGAGCTGTCATGCCACAGCACTCTACTGAGTGTGACAAAGTAAGACTCTGTCTCAAAAACAAACAAACAAACAAAAAAACAGAAAAAAAAAAAGACCATACGATTCTCCCAATTGATGCTGAAAAAGGCTTTGGTAATATCCAGCATCCTTTCACTATCTGAACACTTCAGAAGATAGGCATAGGATGGTGCCTGTGGCTCAGTGAGTAGGGTGCCGACCCCATATACTGAGGGGGGTGGGTTCAAACCCAGCTCTGGCCAACCTACAGCAACAAAAAATAGTCAGGCATTGTGTCGGCTGCCTACAGTCCCAGCTACTTGGGAGGATGAGGCAAGAGAATCACCTAAGCCCAAGAGCTGGAGGTTGCAGTGAGCTGTGGCACCATAGCACTCTACCAAGGGTGACAAGTGAGACACTCTCTCTCTAAAAAAAAAAAAAAAAGAAAGAAAATAGGCATAGAAGGGGCATTTCTTAAAGTGATAGAGGCTATCTACAGCAAACCCACAGCCAACATTATATTGAATGGTGTAAAATTGAAAACATTTCCACTCAGATCAGGAATGAGGCAATGATGCCCACTGTCTCCACTGCTATTCAACATAGTAAGGGAAGTCTTAGCCATTACAATGAAGCAAGAGAAGGCAATCAAGGGTATCCAAATAGGGTCAGAGGAGATCAAACTCTCACTCTTCACTGATGATATGATGCTGTACCTGGAAAATCCCAGGGACTCAACTTCAAAACTCTTAGAAGTGATCAAGGAATATAGCAGCATCTCAGGATACAAAATCAACACTTACAAGTCAGTAGCTTTTATATATGCCAACAATAGTCAAGCTGAAAATATAGTCAAGGACTCTATTCCTTGTACAATAGTGCCAAAGAAATTGAAATATCTGGGAATTTACCTAACAAAGGACGTGAAAGATCTCTATGAAGAGAACTATGAAACTCTGAGAAAAGAAATAGCTGAAGATGTTAACAAATGGAAAAACATACCATGCTCATGGCTGGGAAGAATCAATATTGATAAAATGTCCATACTACCCAAAGCAATTTACAGATTTAATGCAATTCCTATTAAAGCACCATTGTCAGATCTTTTTTTTTTTTAAATCATAGCTGTGTACATTAGTGCAATCATGGGGTACAGTGTGTGGGCTTCATATACAATTCGAAGTATTTTCATCCAACAGTTCAACATAACCTTCATGGGATTTTCTCGTTTATTGTGTGAAAACATTTGTGTTCTGCATTTAGTAGGTTTCACCTGTCCCTTCTAAGATACACCATAAGTGTGATCCCACCATTTACCCTCTCTCCCACCCTACCCATACCCTTCCCTCCCTTACCCCTTTCCCCATATTCTTGTACTATAATTGGGTTATAGCCTTCCTATGAAAGCTATAAATTAGCTTCATAGTATGGCTGTATACATTGGATACTTTCTCTTCCATTCTTGAAGCAACTACTCAAAGCAATTTATAGATTTAATTCAATCCCTATTAAAGCTCCATTGTCATACTTTAAAGAACTTGAAAAAATCATACTTGGTTTTATATGGAATCATAAAAAACCTCGAATGGCAAATATATTACTCAGAAATAAGAACAAAACAGGAGGTATCACATTTCCAGACCACAGGCTATACAATAAATCTATAGTGATCAAAACAGGATGGTACTGGCACAAAAACAGAGTAGTAGATGTATAGAACCAAATAGAGAATCAAGAGATGAACCCAGGTACTTATCATCATTTGATCTTTGACAAGCCTATCAAAAATATTCAGTGGGGGAAAGACTCCCTATTTAACAAATGGTGCTGGGTAAATTGGCTAGCGACCTGTAGAAGACTGAAACTGGCCCCCCACCTTTCACCATTAACAAAAATTGATTCTTGGGCAATACCTGTTGTCAGTGAGTAGGGCTCTGGGCTCATATGCCAAGGGTGGTGGGTTCAAACCGGCCCCAGCCAAAGTGCAACAAAAAAATAGTGGTGGACTCCTGTGGTCCCAGCTACTTGGGAGGCTGAGGCAAGAGAATCTCCTTAGCCCAGGAACTGGAGGTCACTGTGAGCTGTGACACGACTGCATTCTACAGAGGGCAACAAAGTGAGATTCTGTCTGTAACAAAAAAAAAATTGATTCTCATGGGATGAAAGATTTAAACTTAAGACATGAAACTATAAAAATACTAAAAAAGAGTGCAGGGAAAACACTTGAAGAAATTGGCCTGGGAGAATATTTTATGAGGAGGACCCCCGGACAATTGAAGCAAAACCAAAAATACATTATTGGGATCTGATCAAACTAAAAATCTTCTGCACAGCCAAGAGCACAGTAAGTAAAGCAAAAAGACAACCTTCAGAATGGGAGAAGATTTTCACAGGTTATGCTTCTGACAATGGTCTGATAAGTAGAATCTACAGAGAACTCAAACTACTCAATAAGAAAAGAAAAAATAACCCCATTTCTATGTGGGCAAGAGACTTGAACAAATGAAGACTGGCAGGTGGCCTACAAACACATGAAAAAATGCTCATCATCCTAAATCATCAGAGAAATGCAAGTAAAAACCACTTTGAGATATCATCTAACTCCAGTAAGTTTAGCTCACATTATAAAATCCCAAAACTATAGATGTTGGCATGGTTTCAGGGAGAAGGGAACACTTCTACACTGCTGGTGGGAATGCATACTAATACAACTTCTTTGGAAAGAAGTTTGGAGAACACTCAAGGAACTATAAGCAGACCTACCATTCAATGCAATTCCCCTACTAGGTATATACGCAGATGATCAAAAATTATTTTACAACAAAGACATTTGCACCAGAATGTATATTGCAGCGTGATTCATAATATCCAAGACATGGAAACAGCCCAATTGCCCATCAAGCCATGAATGGATTAACAAAGTGTGGTATATGTACACCATGGAATACTATGCAGCCATAAAAAGATGGAAACTTCACATCTTTTATGTTTACCTGGATGGAGCTGGAACATGTTCTTCTAAGTATCTCAAGAATGGGAAAAAAAGTATCCAATGTACTCAATACTACTATGAAATCAATATATAATATATGAATGGCAAAACATAACCATAGTCCAGAAAGTAGAAGGGAAGAGCAGAGCAAGGGGATGGGAAAGAGGATATGGGAGGGTATCTGGGGGGACCTCACCTAATGTGCATGATGCAGTGGTGCATTTCAAAACTATCAAGAAATGAGTATAATTGTGATGGATGTGTTACTTAGTTCAATGTAAGCATTTCACATTGTATATTAAAGCAGTACCTTGAACCCCATAAATGTATCAATATACAAAGTTATAATTTAATAAAAAATAATAAAAATTTTAAAAAGAGTAGAAAATAAATAAAAATAAAAATAAATACATTATGTTCTCATGAGTATTGTTTGGTCCACCTGTCACATCCTGTCTCAAGTTGTTGCCTCTCTTCCCCTACCATATCCACATCATCTCAGACTGATTTCTCATTCTCATCCTTCAGTCTCAGGATGGCTCCTTTTTCAAGGCTTCAGAGTTCATAGTGTGGGACTTTTTTTTTTCTGATATAACATGGGCACCAAAGGGCTGGGTCTAGGTATGTTCCACCTTTGACTTCATCCAATGGAGACCCAGAATTGTCATCTTCCTCATCCTTCCAACTCCACTGGGGGAGGGATACAACTGATTCTTTTGTTCCCCTTATTTCCTTTTTATCTTTGTAATCTCCTGAAGAAACTCCTTGCCCTCCCCTGTCACTGGGCTGGGACAGAGGACACCTCATCTACCCGGATAGATCTTTGTAATGTTGAAACGGAAGTTTCCTAAAGCAATACTTATGACAAATGATACAATAATAATTATCTCTTATTATATTTCACTAGAAAAAATCCTGATCTCACACACTAGTTTGATTTCACAACTCACCAGTAGGTTGAGACCTGTAGCTTAAAAACTGGCAGAGGCTGTGGACTTCCTGACACCCCACCTTGAACGCTAAGGGAAGGGCAGCCTCAGTTTCCCTGGGACCAGTGTTAAGAGCTTGTGTTACATTGGCATGTTGAGCTTTTCTCCAGGGCTCTTTGTTTCACGGAACTTTCCTTGTAGACATTTAAGCTCCAGGCTTCCGTTCATTTCTCAAACCTTAGGGGAAAGTGCCTGTGCTCAGTGATTGACGTGGTTCCTTTCTCTCTTCTGACTGAATTACTGAGGCCCTCAGGGAAGGAAAGTCTTGATGGGGGCTGGGTTCCATGCTCAACCTGTGGAAGAATCAGTATTTATTTAGTTATTTTTCTCTGAGATAGAATCTCACTGTGTCACTTTCAGTAGAGTGCTATTTCATCACAGCTCATAGCACCCTCTAACTATTGGGCTTAAGCAATTCTCTTGCCTCAGCCTCCCAAATAGTTGGGACTACAGGTGCCTACCACAATGCCCAACTATTTTTTGCTGCAGTTGTCATTGTTGCTTTGGTTGGCCAACGCTGGATTCCCATCCGCCAGCCTCGGTATATGCGGTTGTTGCCATAACCATTGTGCTATGAGTGCTGAGTTGAGAATCAGTATTTAGCAAAATTGTTCTTACAAACTTTTTATCATCTTTCTTTGCTGTGGACCTAATGAGAGGCAGGCACATGTTCACATGTCTGATCTGTTTTCTCTTTTTCTAGACAAATTTCCCTCTGTTGCCTTGGGTAGAGTGCCATGATGTCATAGCTCACAGCCATAACCAAAGTCTTAGGCTCAAGTGATCCTCCTGCCTCAGCCTCCCATGAAGCTGGGTCTACAGCTGTCTGCCAAGACACCCGACTAGTTTTTGTAGGTTTAGTAGAAATGGGGTATCCCTCTTTTTATTTATTTATTTATTTTTTTAATTATTATTGGGGATTCATTGAGGGTACAAGAAACCATGTTATGCTGGTTGCATTTGTTGGGTAAAGTCCCTCTTACAGTCGTGTTTTGCCCCCAAAAGGTGTGGCACACACCAAGACCCCACCCCCCTCGCTCCTTCCCTCTCTCTGCTTTTCCTTTCCCCAACCCTCCCTCATTCTTTCACTCTCTGCTCTCCCCTTCCCTCACCCCCACCGTGTCAATAATTGTCATTAATTGTCCTCATATCAAACTTGAGTACATGGGATTCATGCTTCTCCATTCTTGTGATGCTTTACTAAGAATAATGTGTTCCACTTCCCTCCAGGTTAAGACAAAGGCTGTAAAGTCTCCATTTTTTTAATGGCAGAATAGTATTCCATAGTGTACATATACCATAGCTTGTTAATCCATTCCTGGGTTGGTGGGCATTTAGGTTGTTTCCACATTTTGGTGATTGTAAATTGAGCTGCAA